>OY787643.1:5000-15000 GCA_963678965.1 Cruciata laevipes
CATTACATACTCAGGAAGCCAAGTTTGATACCCTCTTATTATAGGATGAAGATGATTCACTCACCGTTAACAGGAAAGGACAGTGTGGCTCTATACGATGAATGTGCAGCTACTTTTTAACTTTATAACTTCAGCTAGCTGACTGGTTTACTACTGGCTTTCAACCCTTTTTCAGCTATCCTTGGCATGTGTGCTACTGGCCTACCTACTGAACTCCTACTGTCCTGCTACCAAGCATTCTCTCTTTACTCGCCTAAGGGTGCACTAAGAAAGATTGCTACAACGACAAAAGGAAAGAGAATGCACACGCACAAGAGACTTGCTCCCATGTAGCGAAGAAAACCTAAGGGAGCTTTTTATAAGATTTACGCAAAAAGATAAGGTTTTCATTCCTTGTGGATATTTTTTGCTTTGCAGCCTTACTCTTACCGGAATGGAATAAGCACTAAACCGAGTTCGGTCAGATCAATAGTTGGCTTATGGCGGGGGAAGAGGTGTGTAGCGAATATCTGGTTCGACAGAAAGCTTGGAGTATCCAATGATTCGCTTAGCCCGATAAGCCCACATATGAAGTAGGAGAATCTTAGTACTAAAATGACTCACTCATTCACAATCAAACATTTTGACACTAGTCAGAGCGTACTACTACAGCAATGGGAAATTCCAATAGTAGCAAATAGTATAGAATAGGAAATTTTTAGAAAAGACTTTTCTATATTTAAATCTAAAGCCAAATCCTCAACCTCGAAATGATATGAAAGAGCTTAGAATCTGACTTAGAGAAGAGTAACAAGGACTAGAGGGAAGGTTTGATGAGCAAGCAAGAAGGAGGCATGAATCGAGGCCTTCCCGGCTGGCCTATCTTGTCTTACGCGGATTCAGTAGTTAGTTCTGTGAGCACACCCCCAACATATGGAGAAAGGATGGGAGGTTCACTTTGACTTCTGTTTTACTTACTAGTGGAACAGGTAACTCGTGACAGCCTCCCACCTAAAGTTATGTTTTTGAGGATCGACGAATCAAATAAATATCAATATATTAACCCCTTTTGACTAGGAAAGTTGCCTCACGGGCGAATTCCTACACTCACTGTACTCCCCACATCTTTCGCCTACTGAGCCCCTTGTTGTCATAGATCGGGTGAATGCCCTTTCAGTGGAGTAAGCCAAAGCGAGTGGAGGAGGTCTAGTCGCATACCCCTATCGTCTTATTGTTCTATTCGTTGCAGTAGGCGAAGTCGTATTTGTTACCAGCCATTTTGTTTAATGCCAAGATCGAGTCACTCTTCTTCCAGGCTTAAGGGGCAGCCAGGACATCAGAAAACTACCAATTCAACCTTTCCAGTAGCATCCACTCTTAATAACTCTTCTTCCACGAACAGGTTCGGCTCTTGGGCAGACTAGAGGACGCCTTTTCATCTTTTGAAGATACCTTAGAGCATACGCCAAAGAGCTTTGGGCAGAATTGGAAGAAGAGAGATATGGCGGCCCCTTGCTGTATCAATTGCAACGAGAGATCAGTTCTATAAGTCAAGGTAGTCTCTCTGTGGTTCAGTATTACACAAAACTTAAGAAACTCTGGGATGAATTGGCACAATTGATGCCTTTTCCTGAATGCAATTGTGGAGCAGCAAAAAGAATGTCTGATATGGATGCTAGTAATATTGATGCAGTTCCTCATGGGACTAAACAACTCATTTGATGCAGTGAGGAATCAGATTTTAATGTTGGACCCTTTGCCCACAGCTAACAAGGCTTTTTCTATGGTCCTTAAGGTGGAAAAACAGAAGCAAGTGCACACAAAACTTATAGACTTGACAGAGAACAGTGCACTACTAGTAAAAGTGCCACCAGATAGACAAGGAGCAGGGCGTGGTGCAGTAAAGAACAAGGACTCCGCAGGAAATAGATCTGGTGTGAAATGCGACTTTTGTCAAGGGGAAGGCCATACAAGAGACACTTGCTTTCAAATTAATTAAGATTTCATGGACCGATTCTTGAATACTTGCTATGATAGAATTTTCATGTGAGACTTTCTCAGATTTTACACGTGTGATACGTGTTCCTTCTATTTCGCCAAGTAAGGCTCGTCGTATTGCAATGCCTATTGTGTCGGCTTGACTAGACTAGTTTCCTTTCTAATTTCTCACCTATTCCGTAGCTCTTCCCTAGTGTCTGACAAGGCTTACAAGAGAGGAATCCGAGTGTTACATTAGAGTACTAGCGAGAGTTGGTAAAGGAAAATAGCAGGAAATTTTTCTTCCAAGAACCGTTGGACATTTTTACATAAAGAAAAAAAAGAATAATACACTCTTTTACCCCACAAAAATACCAAGATATTTGAAAGGAAAAGGCTTATTAGAAAAACCTGTAATCCGGAAAACAATGCCTCGTCGCATCGGAGTAGATTTGGGACTAAGAAAGAACCCACTCTTCCGCCTATTGACCTTCTGCCCCGACACCTCTTCATAAAGGGAGAACTTCTCCATCACACGCTTCAAAGAAGATTTTTTACCTTTTAGCTAGCCAATCCAGTTGGAGTTGCTTTATAAGCAATTTTTTACTATCAGGAGAGATTCTGTTGTGGCTGCTGCACACCGGAAAGACGCCTCCAGGCAAAAGAAGCAATTCTTTCATCTGGTTGATGAAAAAACTAGAGAAGCTATGGACAAGCGTTCGAAAATGCCTGAAGCAAGTTTGAGGCTTGAACGATTGGCTGCTCGATGGGGGGGCTACTATGGCTCTCCATAATTAAGTCTCAGATGAGCGGATTCGCCCGTGCTAAGGTGCATCACCACTTGCCAATAAGTCTCACGCTGACTCTCTAACATAGACAGCTTCCATGGGGGCACGAAAGATCATAGCATCCCTTGGAGTGTAGGGCCTGACCTAGCATAGAGGTGTACTTTGGTACAAAAAATTGACCAAAGTGCGGACCATAATCTATATTTTACCCATTCCTTGCTTTCTAACGGATCCGATGCTGCGAGGAAGATCAAATAGTTGCCAACTAGTCTTGGCGGGAGAGATTACTCGTAAACTCGTTATAAAGACCCTCGCTTTTGTTCAATTATAAAGAAATAAGCACTTTGATGGAGATTTATAGCATCATTCAAGTAAATACAGATTAAGATCGTAAAAACATAAGCTTGTAATATAGCTACACCTAATTCCAGACCGGTTAATGCAAGAACTATAAATAAAGGACCAAGATCTCCTATGAAATATAAAAGATCATGCATACATAGCATAGTCCAAGCGAACCCACTTAAAATCTTTACTGAACTATGCCCGGCCATCATATTAGCAAATAAACGTATTCCTGAGCTTAATGCGCGAAAACAATGAGAGATTAGCTCAAGGAGTACTAAAAAGGGCGCTAACGGCAGTGGGACTCCTGCGGGTAATAAAAAGCTTAAAAAATGAAGCCCATTTCTTTGAAATCCCACTATAGTAATACCAATAAAAATGGAAAATGAGAGACCCAAAGTAATGAGAAAATGACTTGTAACTGTGAAACTATAAGGTATCATACCCTGGAGATTACGAAATAACGAAAAAGTAAAAGTGACCGAGATGCAAGGGGAAAACTTTTGTTTAACATTTCCGGAAAGACCGCCTATTTGTTCGTTTACCGGGTTCAGCACGAAATCATAAATAAGCTCTACCAAGGATTGCCAAACATTTGGTACTGAGGTTCCTCCTCCCTTTTTAGTAACAAAATGAAGCAAAAGTAGGACAAAACTAAGGGTAAGTAGCATAAACAAAGATGGATTTGTGAATGAGAAATACAAGTTTCCTATTTTCATAGGAATCAATGGGAGAATGGTAAATTGCTCAAGGGGGCTGCCCACTATCCCCGCTAGATCCAGGGCAGTCTTATAGGCTTCACTTTCTATTCCGTTTGTGTTCAAATCATTTAAAGTTCCATTCAAAAATGGGAGATTGTTGCTTTCCCCATGAAAGATGCTATGCATTATTGGTTGAGATAAAGAAATTCCCTCCAGACAGCCTAGCCCCGCCAAGCCTGTAGGAGTAGTGAATAAATATAGAGAGCTTGGTTTTTTCATTGCTTTGATAGAAGTCTAACTATAAAAGAAAAGGATTTCTCTACTATATACATTGATTCGATTGACATTGACATAATAGGACTATTTCGTCTAGTCATCTCCCCTCGCTCTGTTTTCCCTCTCCTTTAAGATCCAGCAATGGAGCTCGTCCAGCCCTTTAGTGTTAAGCTTTTGGGGCTGACCGACGCTTCCTCCCAGCGTTCTAGAAAGCTCGTATAAGTGATTATAGAGACGGTCTAAGAAGCAGGGATCCCTCTCAGCATCAAGGCCGATCCACTTTATTATAGAATCGGCTTTTTTATAAGGTCGGGCCCTGGTGCCGTAGCCTATTTGAAGGAGGAAACGCAGCTCATCCTTTACCCGCTCCCTCTTCATTCGAAGGGCCTCTTCTGTCTCCGCCGAAAGTGGTGTAGGAGGGGCAGGCTCCGGCGCGGGCTCCGGCGATGGGGTGACGTTGAGATCGAGGGCTCGTCCCGAAGGGCCGGCATCGCTTCCGCCGCCTCCAACGGAAAGAGTACTTTCCCCCACACTCAAGACTAGTGGGAAGAGGGTGTCCAGACCTACGTGGGAAAAGACGTAGATCCGGATCAAAGAGCCTAAAAAAGAGATAGCAAAAACCAAGGATATAATATATACATAAGAACTACAAGTCGAAGACCTTATTTCATTTTCTTCTTCCAAGCCCTCGCACTCACTGAGTTACTTACGGAATCTCAAATCTTACACTGTTGTGCACTGACCAAAGTTGCTCCTTCTTGAGCTGGCCTTAGTAAACTCCTTCTCGTTATACCGAAATAGAGTTGTTGTACCGAATTAGAGAAGTGAGGTTCGACCAAAGAAAGAGGAAGCAAACGCACTTGTCTACTCTACTAAAGAAAAAAAAAGAGTGATGTCCTACTCAACTAGAGGAAGAAAAAGTTGAACTACCAGCTGCGCAAATACCAGCTAACGAAAGAGAAAGACTCAATCCGTTACCATGACTGATAGGATGATGGGGACTAGCTTTCGACAAAGACTAAGACGGAGTTGGTGCTTGGCTAAGAAGAGTATGAGACAAAGTTCGAAGATCTAAACTCAAACTGGGAAGGAATTGTTCTCGAATCTTGCAAAAATATGACCTCAAACTTGTGATCTCGCGCCTATTTTCATGCTTTTTAAGGGCATGACCCCGCCCATTGAAATGGATTTCGTAGTCCTCGGCCTTAGAGAAGATATTGTGTATTGACTTACAACATTCACATTTCCTTTCTCTACTGAGCCTGCTAGCTACTTGGAGGGTGAGTACTTACTTCCTTTGGGTGCGCTACTAGCTACTCAAAAATAGGCCAAAAAAGAAGTAAACAAAATTTATGGCTTTTGCGCTAAGTTACTTACGTTACGATCTTTCCTCTCTTACGATATTTCTAGTTAGAGGTCAAACAGTCCAAGACGCACATCCACCGGATAAGCATATAGTTCGTTGTGATCCTCAAGTTCAAGTAGTTTTTCCCTTCGTGGCCCTATCCGCTAATTATATGACCCTCGTTTTCTCAAAAAAGAAGACCTTGTTCCTCAATCTTCGGAGAGCAGGGAATGCTAACAAGGGGTGATATGCTACTCCGGGAGATGTAGAGTGTATATAAACTTCTTTGATCATGACGCCACTACCAACCCTCCTTGGCCACAGCTACTTGGGTTTAAACCGCTGACATCCGCCACAGTCTTTGTTTCGAGAGGGTGTCTTTTTTTTTGCCTCTGGATTATGCCCATTTCATCATTGATTTGGGGTACTTCCTCGATCAGGGGCTGGCGAAGTGGGGGTTCTGCCTGGCTTTTAAACAAGTCGAATACCACGCACTCTCATTCTTTTTGGAAGGAGGGCAGTCCAGTGTGATCCTTAAGAAACGGATTTGATCCTTGCTCTTGCTGGTCCTTCTTCAAAGTTTCTATGGATTAGTCCACTTTGGGGATTTTTCTTTCGTTATAAAAAGACCACTAAAGAGAAAGCGCCTCAAAAGGCGGGGGGCCAGTAATTTTATGCTATTTAATAAAAAGAAAAATAGATGCCCGGGTCGAGGTCGAATTTAGGAGGGAAAGGTAAAGCTGGCGGAGACCCCAGCTTAGAGTAACTGCCCGAGAAGGTCAGTAAGGTGCCAAGCCAACTGTAGTGAAATTATTAAAATGCACTATAGTTGGAAGAAGACAGGTGGGAATGAGCCGAGCGAGTTAGATCAGAGTTTAGCCCATGGATTCTCCAATAGCGAATCCTCTAGTGACAGATCCCAGATCCCTTCTTAGTTTATTGACTTTTTTGTAAAACCTCTATCTCATCGGGGAGGTAGCACACACACAAAAGATACACTCTAAGAATCACTTCTCTCTCAGTGAATCCTTTCCTTTCCTTCCTTGTCCAGTAAGGTATGAAGCACTAGCTCAACCACAGCTACAGCTTCTTCTGGAGCAGCTCTTATTCCCTTTGTTGTGTTGATACTTCCCTAGGTGGGGGATTAGCACGCCCTACTATCACTCAACTCAAAGCGCTTAGCCGGTTACTGCTCTATCGGTTTATGAGGTTGGATTTCTTCCAAGGTTTCGCCTATCCTATTTATTATTTTTCACTCCTTTCCCCTTCTAGCCCTAATCGAGGAATGGCAATATCGTTTCGGCCTGGCCTTCTCTCTTCTCTCTGAAGGCTGTTCCTATTCATATTCAAATCCGGGTTTAGGTTTATTTTGTTCTAAGAACTGGAAAACAGTACGGTTAGATTTACTAGACTCACAGGTACTACATTGACTATCATTAACTCTTTGTTTTAATGCGTGATAGAAAGTGTTCATAAAATCCAAAAGCCATTTTTTGAATTCTTGATTTCTTATTTTAGAAAGCTTCAATAAATAAGAATGATTTAACCAATCGTCTTCCCGGTCCTGAACGACACAGCAAGAAGGCGAACTCTTTCTAGTTTGACTGACTAATAGAATAGTGTGGGGTATCCAGTATAACATAAAAAAGATCTATAACATATTGTGGATGATAACCTGGTAGACTCATTCATCTGCGCTCAAGCGATCTACTAAACGAAGTTGTTCTTTAGCAAAAGAAGAAGGCAAGGAGTCTGGACATCAGAACGTCAGGCAAGCATCAGTCCCTTGGTTGATGAGTCGTAGCGGAGCAAAGAATCTTTCCAAAAGGCTTCCTATATCTACTAAAGGGAAGGGGAAGGAGTAGGGCATTTTCTTGAATCACACCCATCGAAGACCCCACAACCCTTGTTCTTGGGATCGCTTCCCGAGGACTTACGCCCCGAACTATACACGCTCGCAAAGCGACACGCCAGTAGTGAGGCACTACACAAAATCTTCTATTACTTAAAATTTTCCCTATCATGTTACGTAGTGAGCTCTCCTTGCACTTGCATAACTCTTCTTTGTTCATTTCCTTCTTGATGAAGAATACTAACAGTACCAAGTCGGGATTTCAGGGAGTGCTTTGCATTACGGGTGAGGTGAGTGGTTACGCTTAGACCTATTCCCTATCGGGGGCCAGGTCCATCCGATCTTGGGAGCTAAGCCACCTTGATAGACTCAAGACCATACCCTGTTGAATGTGTGATCTGAAATTCTTATCCACGCTCAAGGTCCTCCTTTTATTGAATTGCCCGTATGGAACACCTCCCCAGCCCCTTTCATTGGTGGGCCTAATGGCCTCTATAACGGGCAGTGGGTCAATCGGTTAATCAAAGTGTTAGGTTAGGAAGACTTCTCCTTGGGAACCCGAGCCCCTATATTAAAACGTCGAGTCCAATCTCAAAATATTCCTGTCCTGGCTCCCTCGTCAAAGGAGAGATGATTCCACCAATCATTGATTCAAGAGATATGGGTTGGGCCTTCCGCGAATAACCCCTCAGTGGAGATAAGATGTAGAGATCAAGACATGAGGCCCTGGGAATCACACTTAACAGATTGGCCTTGGCTTCGGTTCCAGAGAGGGGTTCTGTGGCGAACTCGAGTTGAAGAAGACACTATTAGAATCATCCAAATGAATACGTTGAACTGTGAAGAGGTCCTGCGCCCAATCCCTTGCAAGCATACGTAGCTGTACTTTGACTCTGATTTTCACCTCGTTCACCGGGTAGTTCTCTTTCCTTCCGATGAAGGGATTGACCATGAGCTTACAGTGCCTTGTAGAAAGCATAGCCTCATTGTTCACTCACTGATCTACGACTGATATAGGGCCTACCTGGCTCATAGAGACTCCGCATTAATTCAAATCAAAGGAAGCGACATCGGGAAGGGAGTATGACCGCCTTACCAATCGTTGAAACTCAATCGGGAGATGTTTCGGCTTATATTCCCACCAATGTGATTTCTATTACGGATGGGCTAATTTTCCTATCTGCCGATCTATTCAATGCTGGAATCAGGCCTGCTATTAATGTGGTCCGTTTCCAGAGTCGGGTCTGCAGCTCAAATTTAAGCCATGAAACAAGTAGCTGGTAAATTCAAGTTGGAACTGGCGCAATTCGCAGAATTAGAAGCCTTTGCACAATTTGCTTCTGATCAATAGGAAGAGGAGGAAAAATAAGCTTATGATGAGCATCTATTTGAGTCGATTATTTCCAAGATCTAATTCAAGTTATTTTTATTGTAGTGGTAACGCCCTACAATCTGATGTTTTACGCTTAAGAGAAGAAATGTTCTTGGTAGATACAGGACTTGGGAACCCCAGAATTTGTATGCAAGATGAGCTTACAGGAGTGCCAATCAACCGAGCCACCAGGTTTGAGAATAAGGTTGGATTCATGGATTTAGTGGGCGGTGAATCACTGATCAAAGAGCGGATTTTGGAGAGATTATTCATTGATCTAGTGGGCGGTGAATCACTGATCAAAGAGCGAGCAGCCGCCAGGTTTAATGATTTAGTGGGATCCCAGGATCTAGTAGCTGGTGAACCGCTTCTTCTTCTTCCACGAAGATTCAGACAAAAACGAGTTTGGATGGAACTGAACAAGATTTGGCGAACGAATACAAAGGTCAAAGGGTTTTTTATTAAAAAAAAGAAAGGAGGTTTTTCAGTAGCCATCGCAGGTTTCTTTGCTTTTCTTCCATTCCGTCGTCGTCGGAAAAAAGGGATATCGAATTATCGATTCACCATTGAGAGCATTAACCCCAAAAAGATGAATATTGTGGTGTTCTAACAGCGGCTGATCAAAGAAGAACTTAATGAGCGAAATCCGCTGACGAGAAAAAAAAGAGCACTTCTTTGAATTTTTAAATTCCGAAGCCTAGCGTCTCTTGATAACACTCTATCACCTTAATCCATTCTTTTGTCTCCAGCTATTGGGGATCCCATTTCCGTACCAACCCAAGATATGCTTATGGGGCTCTATGTATTAACTAGCGGGAATCGTCGAGGTATTTGTGTAATGAAATATAATCCACAGAATCGCAGCAAGGATGAAAAAAGAAAGGAAGTTTTTCAATCACTGACCCTAACCCATTGTAGAATCCTACTCAGCCGAATATGGAGGTACTTTATGGCAGAACGGGCCAATCTGGTCTTTCACAATAAAGCGATCGCCATGAAACGACTTATTAGTCGATTAATAGATCACTTTGGAATGGCATATACATCGCACATCCTGGATCAAGTAAAAACCCAGGGTTTTCAACAAGCTACTGCTACATCTATTTCATTAGGAATTGATGATCTTTTAACAATACCTTCAAAGGGATGCCTAGTTCAAGATGCTGAACAACAAAGTTTGATTTTTGAAAAACACCACCATTCTGGGAATGTACATGCAGTAGAAAAATTACGTCAATCCATTGAAATCTGGTATGCTACAAGTGAATATTTGCGACAGGAGATGAATCCAAATTTTAGGATGACTGACCCCTTAAATCCCGTTCATATAATGTCTTTTTCAGGCGCTAGAGGAAATGTATCTCA
>OY787643.1:25000-32500 GCA_963678965.1 Cruciata laevipes
AGAAAGCAAGCGGTGCACTTAAATCTAAATAGGGTGAGAAAGATAAAGAGAAGATCTAGACAAAAGACCTACTACAGCGATAGCGATTTCGACAATTAATAAAATAAATTTTAATTATAAAGTCAACCATCTCCTCAAAACAAAGTAGTTAAAGTTTCGGGCACAATTTAGTTTGTGAGTGTTTCTGAGTGGGTTTTGTCTTTCCCTCCGTTCGATTCTTTGATTACTGCAAACTCTACCCTTCTCAGTAAACTTCTAGCTAGTAAATCTTACCTACTATTCTATTTTAGTGAAGGGAATGCTCTAGCCTCTCTGCAAACCTGCACTGTCCCGGGTCTCTCAATCTTCCAATTCAAAGCAAAGACTACTATGATTTCCTCGCTTAAGCCGTTGAAGGTAAGGCAAGTAAGGGTCTAGCAGAGATTCTCAAAAACTCTCCTTACTATACCTTACATCCTGTCATCGCTTTCAGATAAAAGGAAGTTGGAGTCGCTTTTCTTTATGCCTTAAAGACAGAAGCCAAGCCCCAAGATCGTCACAGATGAGATTCCAACAGGTTTGTATAAGATGGGCATGGAAGCTCTTATAAAAGATTATCGAGACACACGCATAGAATAGGTAGAAAGAAGAAAATAAGGCTTTTCAGGTTGCTGAATGGCCTCTCTGGTCGATCCGTTGAATAAACAAGAGCTACTACTCAATGGCTGGTTAAGATCTTATTGGTAGAATTCTTCGGATTTGTTTGGTCCTAGCACTCGAAACGAGACAAGTACGTGTGTACATAGGACGCGAGATGAATCACAAGGAAGAATGCCTTACGGCAGTTTTCCAGCATATAATAAATGCCCGATTCTGGTGATTCAATGGGAGAAACCACCTTTGCTTTGAATTGGCTACTTCCTTCGAGCTTATCGTTCGATTCCAAAGCAAAGCTTCACAAGAGTGATCTATCCCGTCAATCCCACCCGCGAGCTATCCATTCTAACCTTCTTTGCCTAGCAAGATACGTCTAGTTCTCCCTCCGCTTGCCTATCCCGGTAGGAAATTGGAACAGTCTCCGATTTAAAAGGCGAAGCCGAGGCAAGAGCTATACCTTCTGGAACCGGAGCAATAACTGCTATAAAGGAAGGAGATGCGTTATAGGACAGAGGTGGCGATGAAGATCATGGAATCATAACAGCACAGAAAGCTCCGAACTACTTCCGCTTGAGGTTGGTCGTAGATGAACCCAATAGATTTACTATCTTCAAAAGTAGCCGCTAGAGCTATTAACTATCGGTATTACAGAAGAAGCTAAAGAAGAGCTCCTACGGACCCTTACTCAACCGATAAAAAGAATCTGTCTTCGGCGATTCTTTCTTTAAAGCGAAAGCGCAGATCGGGGCTTGTCGAAGATAAGGGACTCGACTTCCCCTGCCTTATTAAGTTAAGGACTTCCCAACTTACCTAGCGGAAGAAAAGGGCAGTCTAGGTCACTTCCACCAACAACTAAAGCGATTTCTTACTGGTTTGGATTCTATAAAAAAAAAAGTACTAAAAACGATGGGATCTCTACAACTTGTTCCACAAACTCCAACTACTAGAAAGGCTGAAACTTACTCCAAATAGTCAACTACCATCCATGAGCGGATACCATCGAGTTATCGGCCAACAAGGCTCGATGTAATTGAAAGGGAGCTCGTCCACTCTTTCATCCGCTGATGCTACTTTTCGTCCTTATTGAGGGGAACCACTCAGATTTAGTTCCAGGGATGGGATTCATGTTAATTAGTTCCCCGGTCCCCTTTTCCTTCTTCAAGTCATTCCATCTTCCACAAAGATCTCCATTTATCTGCCTCATCTCGCTCTTCCTTTCTATTTGTGAAAGTCATTGCCCGAGTGAGTGAGACTAGTTTACTAATACGAAACCTGGAACTTGAACTGAGAAAGAAGCAACCAAGCCGGTCGCGAACACGTGGTAAGCAAACCCTCACTGGACTGAGATAAAAGCAACTCGGCCTTCTGACAGCGGATAGGCCCGGTACTCAATATACGCAATTCCTCGCCCTGAAAAGAGGAGATCAGGTGGCGGGCTTTCTTTCTTTAGCAGGCTATTTTGAACCTCTTGTCGTCATTTGACCCTTTGGCATGAACTCTCTATTGAATCCCGGCTGATCTTTATTTCTTATACCAAAATTGCTTATAGTAAGCAAAGCAAGGAATCTGAATTCTATCTGACTAGTGTCTCTCATTAAGCTATATAGGTTTTGAAAAGCCAGCGGAGAGAGTTCTCATAGCAACTCAAAGAATCTCTGATTTCATATTATGCTAAAGACTGTAGAGTTGAACGTATGCCCGTATAGGTAAAATACAATACGTCGATCATACTAAAACATAAAAGAGACTGCTAAAGCCCCTAAACTATAAGATAAGTAAGCCTCCCCAGACCATACAAGTGCGCGGCGAGCCCAGGTATCATACACGCACCCAAAATATAGAGCCTTGAATACTATAAGAAAGGAACCTAGACCTAACAAGATTAAGTGAATACCTTAAATTGTGGTCATTTTATTTCTATCTTTCCATACATAACCGATAAATGAAAAAGATTCTTCAAGCGTCTCAGGACCCAGAAGTGCATGATAAATACCACCAAAGCCCAAAACCGCATAGGAAATTAAATGAAGGACTCCAGATACAAAGTACGGAAAGGTATCGATAACTTATTCCCCTGGACCAACCTAGAGTAGCTAGGTGAGGAAGTTAAATGAATCCTTTGTTCATACATAGGCTTCTCTGGTATGAAATGAGCCACTTCAAATAGGTTCATTGCTCCGGCCCAGAATACGATTAAACCAGCATGGGCTACATGAGCTCCTAGTAATCTCCCGGATAAATTGATAAGTTGGACCAATAATACATATTTAGGGCTGAGCCTCAGGCCCTACTACCAAAGGACAATATCCGCCGACAATCAAACGAGGATTCATACAGCCGAAAGAAAAAAAGAAAGAATTTCATTGCCTTTAGTTCAGACTGTGGGCTATTTCGACTATATCCTAAGGTACCGGGGCCGGGGTAAGCCTGGCCTTTACTTCTTAAAAGGATTGGACTGCTTTCCTTCCCTACGAAGAGTGTTCAGTCCTAAGTTCTAAGAAGCTAGCTAACTATCTGACAAGGCGATTCTCGTATCAAAGCCTCCGCTTACTAAGTAGCGTAATAGTTAACAATTCTCGAGTGCTGCCAATAGATCTAAAAAATTAAGGCAAGTAAACTTCCAGGGCTAAGCTTATCCTAATCTATTCCAGAGAGTTAGAGTTTATCTGGGAAGGGCTGGCTAGGTCGAATCTTCACCCTTGATCTGTCTTCGTTTTCATTTTAAAAGGTTGCGTTGGCTATTGACTCTTAAAGTTACTGTATTGCTAAGAGTTGCCGGCGAAGGGAAGTTTTACTTTGAAAGAAGCAACTTTCACCTTGAAAGCCACTAGACTTCTTCCCCGAACCCGTGCATGCATGGTTTGGCCGGGATGGAACACTTTTTCCTAAAAGAGTTGGACCGGGACTTAAAGAATGGAAAGAAAGTCTGTTTGAAAGGATAGCGGGTAAGCAGGAAATCCAGTAATAAAAATAAAGGGCAGGGCACTTCTATATTTTTTTCTATGAAATCGCGAACTGAGACTTTGATTACAGACAAGTACCCTTTCCAGGGTATAATATATAGTAGTCGCTCGTTCTATCGAACCATCTAAAATCACATAGCCCTATCGAGCTAGCCTAGTAGCTGGAGTTGCATTTCCCATAGCATAGTGCCAGTGGGGGTCTAGGCGGACTGATTCTATTTAGAAGGCAGCGAAAGGCGAGTCAAGCTTTGTTGAATTTCCTCATCTGCTTAGCTTATAGAATCACACTGTTATAGCTATAGAGAGGCTCAAATCACGGTTTATCACGATAAAAATTCCAATCAGTGGTTGGAATGACTAATCAATGGTACTCTGATTTCACTACCGGCGGAACTCCCCGGATTTCGGGGATGGTTACTAGGAGGAGTCTCTGGCATGGGCTAAGCTAAGTTGTCATCGTAGTCGTAGTAGTTGTTCGGAAGCTGGGTCGTGGTTCTCTGTATCGTCTGTCCGTATATCACGTAGTTGTAGCGAAGCTACATAGGCGCAACGGAGCCTTCACATCGCCCCAAATAGAGATTTGAAGGGTTCTCGGTAAAGGAGAAATGGGAGATCGGGTTAGGCTCGCTGAGGGTCAAGTAGTTAGCTGGTTAAGGCAGTGAAGGCGAACCAAACTCTAGTTAGCCGGTTAAGAAGAAAGCCAGTAGCTCAGCCAGCCAAACATTGCATTGACAGTCTCCAAGCTCCAAGCTAGTAATGCGCTTCGATAGTTTAAGAAGGGGAACCCTCGCCTTAGCCACACTCTACTCCCAACGGAGAAAGACGCTTCCAAAGTTCGTGACTCATTCGGTTTTTTTACTTTACAAAGCAAAGGGCGCTGAGGAAGTCATACCTATAAGAGCTGATATTTCAACTATATAGCCTATGGGGACCTTCTTTTTGACTTCAATCAATCAGCATTGGTCGGTGAATCGGCTTCAATCGGGCTGGATGCCATCTTCATTCCCTTCCTTGCATCAAAGAGAAGATCGGTTGATAATCCCCCGAGGGTTGGTGACCATACTAGCGGCATGCAGGCCCAATTTAACACCGTTTCACGGGTGACCCTCAATAACAGCCGTCTTGTCTGAACCACTCTGGTATGATAAAAATGCTTGCTTCACAGGTATTTCCCGAATGGAGGGAGTCACCTCCTACAGACAAGCTATCGCAGGGCGCTCGTCCAAGGGCCCACCAAGCAAGTTAAAACCATAACTCCAAGTCTTGTCTTGAAAACAACCTCTCTGTGCCGTTAGTGCAACATTTCTCTAGTGTACCTTTGGGGTAGTGTTAACGGGCTCCAGAGCATACCGGTATTCAGTTTCTCTTATCACCGTAGTAATTTCTGAACCAGTGATTTATAAACCTGAACAAATAGATAAGACTAGGAAATGACCCTTATTCAAGCTCTCCCCCGGAGGAAACACCCAGAGAGACTTGCTTACCCCCCGCTAGGAAACCCGTGCTGGAGCAATGTAACTGGATTAGAGAAAGGAACTATTTCCACTTGGTTGAAAGAGTCTCTCTTCCTTCAGAGTAGGTAAACCTGAGTGAATATATACCCTTAGGGGATGAATAACTGAACATCTTATTCATCTTCTGTCTTGTTTTAACAACTCTGGTAGTCTAACTCGAGTTAACAGCTAGCGTTAATGCGGTGTCCGGTGCAAGAGAGCTAGGAAGTTATCTAGTCGGTAGAAAGCTAGTAAGTAAGTCTATCGGTCCCTGAGTCTCTCTCTCGGTGGTAAGGCGAAGCCGGGGTAAATAACTGCTTTCTGTTTTGTCTCTTCTGTCAGTAGCTCTAGTAAGTGGTTTGTGCTTTGTGGATCAAGTAAGTTCTAGTGCTAGCGTTCCTTCTGTTAAAGAAGCAGCTAGTTCATCGGCATCTGTTGTCGTTGAATGAAGAACCGATGTTCTTTCTTTCTATTGTTGGAAGTTAGTTTGATTCAGCAGCAGTGACGAAAGGCTATCGTATTCTACCCGTCTGCTTAACGAAATGCTCTTTCTAGGTCTTTCGGCATTAAAGAGTGTAAGAGTAGGCTGTGATGCCATATAGTGAAGTTCGAAAGGGCTTAGAAGCATAGAACTGACTTTACTTCAACTTCAAGTAGGTCCAATTCCATAAGAAAGGACGAAACCTAAGGGGAATGACGTGATAGGGCACCAGTCCTCTTTCTTTAAATAAAAGGACAAGGGCAGAGAATGCCAAGGGGACAAGTCAATAGGAAATGCTATTTATGTACCTTGCTAAATAAAAGATAGCTGGTTTGAATCTGTCCAATACGGGGGAATCAGCTCCAGCATCTCTCAAGATCAACTGAGCTCCAACTCTGCTTTTAGCTTTTAGCTTTAGTCGGCTGAGCGACTCTCCTCCTTCTGCTAATGCGAATATCCCGTTCATGGTTATGAAAGATATGTCTCCTACCCCTGTTAGTTAGTAACAACTTGGTAAGGGATCAAACCCTGTCCACTAACAGCTATCACAAACGTCCTCGTGAGGTGAGTGCTCTTGAATTCCTCGGGACCAATCGTACCAAACTCCTCGGCGACATAAACTATATTAATGAGATGCTTTCCTTTCTTCTCACAGGTGCGGGAGCAATTCTAATAATTTAGAGGGGAGCGAATGACTAATAATTTGAATTGCATCTGGCTTTGAAGCAGCTCCTTCCCTTGAATTCATCTATTTGCTTATAGATCTTGTTTGTGGTCCACGAAGGGAATGTTCTGCGAGTATGCCTGCAATCATCAACAAAGTGCACTGCACGAAAGAAGTGGAAGAAAGGGTTTTCAATTCAAGGTTCCCGCTCCTTTCAATGGGTATGAAACAAAGGACATAGTGGCTTAGGTAAGACCTCTTTGGGAGGAAAGATCTATCAAAGCAGAAAGTCCAGAGACAATCCTTTGGCGACAATGCCTATGCTTTCAAAGTGAGACTTTTCACTAGGGCTACGCCCCTTATCTGTACTTTTCCTATTTCATTTAGGAACTTCACTTCTGGAGGAAGGGAAGCAGTAGGACTAGGGGTAGGAATTCGTAGTGGGACGTTCTTTTCATAGATCCTTCGAGAAAGGTGCTGCACCTTACCGGGGCCTTTGACCCTCAAGGTCATCCGGAGCCACTTTCAGGCAGTTTCTTGACCGTTGCAAGGCAAAGCACTAGCGGGAAGCTTTCCTTGGGATAGTTTTCCTGCTGGTAGGTGATCAACGTAGACTATAAAGTGCGGTCTCTCCCACTGCAACAGCTTATAAATCAAATAAAACATATTACAATTTTCAAGAACTCATTCAATAGAAAAATAAATTTATGAGGCAAAGGCCATAAGAACAAGATATGTTTCATCATTTCAAGATATTCTGATTACCTAGCGTGAAGGCAGCCGCAGATACGATCCCAGAGGTCCATAATCTCTCCTCCATACAGCTTCTTGGAGCCGCCTTCGATCCCATTGATACAGAGAAGATGACCACACCCTAAAAACACGCACCACACAAAAACCATTCTGTTCTTCAATTCCCGCAAAACCCACTTGCAATTCACCAATTGGATCACTAAACTAGGAATGGAATGTTTATTATAGTCAATTTCATGTAGTGTATTTCCTTAAAAAGTAGATTCCCTTTCTGGGCTACTTGACTACGCTATTATTGTGAAAACATCAGGCACATTAAGCAGGTTTTTATCTAGCCTTGAGGCGGTGAAAGTACTGGAATGGGAGTTCCGGGTAGGACCTCCTAAAGTAAAGCATTTTTTGATCCTCGGAGTCAATCGCTTCCTTAAGACCTATCAAGTAAAGAAAGAAGAATCCGGCCCTCTTCCTACTCACTTTGCAGCGCTTACTCTAAGAGCGGCAACAGCAAGT
>OY787643.1:37500-40000 GCA_963678965.1 Cruciata laevipes
TGCAATCCGGTTAATCCCTCAGAGCTGATTCAATTGCATCTGTAAGAGCGGAGTTGTCAACTTCTCTTCCTCCAACAGTTTAGTCTGTGCATTCATGTGCAGCAGATTCGTTCACAGACGATTCAATAGCAACCCCTCTTTGCAACCTATACCTCTAAAGTAGGGTTCTTGCCTTTCCGAGCTAGTTGGAAGCTATGCATCGTGAACTGCAGCGTTCATTGAACCCTTTCTTGCTTGTTTGGAACCCTTCTTTCTATTCTCTAATCTCGTATGGTTCAGTCTCATCTTCAGTTTCGGGACGTTGTTCCTATGCCTCTTTCTTTGAAGTGAAGCCCTTATATCGAATGATTCAAGACCAAGACATTGGGATTTTAGAATCGAAATGATACAATCTTGGGACAGCCGAATTGACATAAAATAGTCTGAACTTGTTGATCAACCCTCTTTGTTGAAGGTCCTACCTTAACAGTCGATCATGCGCTCACACTCGATCTGTCCATCCGACTACATTCACTGGGGGGTTAGGTTGTCCAATTTCAATTATGTGCCGCTCGTTGACATCTAGTTTCCATTGCCCACTTACTTATAGGTGTGAGAGATCTTCCTTCGGTTCTAGTCAAGTATGGCATTTCCCCATCATTCTAATATCCACCTATCACCTACCAGGTGCCTATTTCACAAAAAATCTTTGAATATCAAGACCATCGTCGATATCATCAATAAGATAACCCTTGGGCTTGTCATCCAGGAACTTGTTCGGAAATACCATAATGAAAGGAACAACTCCGCCCCTCCCAAGCTCGCTTTCAAGGAGCAATCCGTCTTGGTTTCAATGGAGTTCAAGGTACAGTCCTCATCACGAAAGATCGATTCTACGGCGAGGGTTTAAGCGCATAAACTGCTTGGAGAAGGACTTATTACAAGGCTAGAAGCAATTCTATTTTGAAAGACTGAAATACGCCCAGCAGGAACGAAATGAGAATATCTTGGTACGGTACGTAGTTGCTGTGCCTGAGAGAAGCGGCTAACATAGATGCTAGGGAAGGCGGTGAAGGAGAAGAGTGGATCGGTAAGTAGAGAGGTGTTCGAGTGTTTGAAGCGGCAGCAGAAGAATCTTATCAAAATGGATGGACTAGTTAGGTATATTCGTAGGAGTCATTGCACAAAGATTCTATACCAATAGAATACACAATGATTCTCTACAAAAAAATAGGACCTCTTGAATAAGTCATAATTGCATAACCTATCTCCGTCCTGTGAGAAAGACCTCCTTAAGAAGACGGGGGCAGACCACACATAAGAAGAAGTAATAATGGGGTAGGAAGAGGTAAACTAACCCTATAGCTAGTCTTTGTCTTTATAGTGTCCTCAATTGTCCGCCTCTGACTCTGAATGGCTTTGTCAGAGCTTTCTGTCGTTCCGTTCCCTCAGGTGTTGGGGGAGTAGAGCAGCTTCTTTCTGAAAGGATTCGAACACGCCTCATTGGAGAACTTGTTGTAGTATCAGGTATTACTACTAGGAAATGAAATGCGATATACCCTACATTCCTCTAAGGCCGGTAAGCCACGGAACGTCTTTTCTCACTCAAGTAGGGCTGTTAGCCATGGTTGTTAGGGGTCTCAGTCAGCCTTAGGCCGTTTTCCAGCAGGGTAGTATTAATACTAGTTCTTATCCTTGGTTGCACTGATTTTTCCACTTGAAAGCAGAAGGGGCATAGCCTTGCTCGCGAGCCATTCCTGTAGTTATTGTTATTGAGGTGACCCTCTCTCTTTTGGCCGAAGAACCTATCTTCACTGGAACTGAAGTAAGCCAACTCATTGGATTGGGGCAAAAAGCATTCGAAAAAAGCCGATTTGGATGGCTACTACTACCTACTGACTTTCTATTCCTCTAGATCGATCCTCTTTCTTATTATTTTATTTGTAGTAGGGTATGTGCTAGGTATAATTTCATTGATTGGGAATTTAGAACAGGTACTAAATGTAAGTAGGGGATCTGGGGGGTTTGACAACCAATTTCACACAGAAAAAGCAAATTGCATATTATAAAGAAGAGACCTCCGAGAAGAAAGTTTCAAAAAAATAAGATCCTTGGTAGAGCTCATCTTTTTTAGCGGCATTCTCCCTGACAAAAAAAAATCAAAATAAAGACCACCAAAAGTAACGACCACCAAGATACGCATAATAATTAGATCTTTTGATCACCCATTTTTGGAAAACCGTTTTTTGGAGCTTCCGCCTTACACACAGAAGATTGGATTGCCTGAATCACGAGTCTTATATACTGTGTTACGATCACCTCATATTGATAAAAAGTCCAGAGAACAATTTGAAATGGAAATAAAGAAACAATTTTTGATCATAAAAACAGAAACGCATGAATTGCGCAAGAAGTTATTTCGGTTAAAACGCCGTGCGACTCGGAGGACATAAGACTTCTTGGTCAAGCCAAAAAGATTGCCGACTGGATGCTCCTACCCCACCATGCCTGGTCCTTTACC
>OY787643.1:45000-62500 GCA_963678965.1 Cruciata laevipes
CTCATGCTATGGATGTGGGAGCATTAACTCCGTTCCTGTGGGCTTTTGAGGAGCGAGAGAAATTGTTGGAATTCTATGAAAGAGTCTCGGGAGCCAGAATGCATGCCAGTTTCATACGACCAGGTGGAGTGGCACAAGATCTGCCTCTGGGCTTATGTCGAGATATTGATTTCTTCACACAACAATTTGCTTCTCGTATCGACGAATTAGAAGAGATGTCAACCGGCAACCGTATCTGGAAACAACGATTAGTGGATATTGGTACTGTCACTGCACAGCAAGCAAAGGATTGGGGATTCAGTGGTGTAATGTTAAGAGGTCCAGGGGTATGTTGGGATTTGCGAAGAGCAGCACCTTACGATGTTTATGACCAATTGGATCCTGACGTACCAGTAGGTACCAGAGGAGATTGCTATGATCGTTACTGTATTCGTATCGAAGAGATGCGACAAAGTGTTCGGATCATTGTGCAATGTCTTAATCAAATGCCTAGTGGCATAATCAAAGCCGATGATCGTAAGCTATGTCCTCCATCACGAAGTCGAATGAAACTATCCATGGAATCGTGCGCCGTGTGAAACGTAGATCATCGCCGTTCTTAACCGAGACTCAGGTTAAGCTCCGTCTCGGAACCTTGTGGGGGTTAGGAGTAAAGCATTCCGAGGTTGGCGCATTTCGTTGAGCGTGGAGAAGCGTTGGGAACCCCAATTTTTTTCTTCGGAGCCCTTTCTTTTCCCGTCCCCCCGCCCCGGCATAGCGCTTTTAGCTTCCGGCTCTTCGGAGGAATCAACTTACGTCTTCCTTCTTCATTCATCTGGGGGGAAAAGGAGGCGTCTACCAGTTAGGAAGCTAGACATCAAGTAAGTGGCTTGATGAGGATAACTAAGCTGACACGCCGGAGTTGGCTGCTGGCACAGCAGGATGGTGCCTTACCGCACCGCAGGCGGACGCGCGGTAGCGTTCGTGGTAGTGCTTCAGGATTCCAATCTACTGCGTCCAAGATCAGAACGAGCTTGCCGGCGGACCACTGCCGTCCCATTCTTGAGTGAGCTGGAGCGCAGCCCTCTTATCCACTGAACTAGCTAGAAGCTATCGCTTTGGGTCGAAGCACTAAAAGAAAAGGACCGGGAAACACGGCGGCATAGGAACCACGGGACCCCCTAATAGTAAAGGGAAAACGGAAGTGCGCTCCTGCGCACCAGCTGAAAATGAAAAAGCCTTTTCCCTTTTTAATAATAAAGTAAGCTTCATAGCTCCAACCTAGTAAAGGGGGTTTGATGCCCTTTGTATAGGTTGGGTTGCTGGATACGGGATCCTCGTAGTAGGCTGGACCAACATCCAGCCGAGAGAGGACAGTCTTTAGAAACAACAGGTTGGGAAACCAAGAGAACGCTTCGCGTTTTCTTATCTGCTTCCCGCCCTAGGAGTAGGAATAGCGCAACAATAGGGATTAGTATTATTGACCCAATGATAAACCACTAACACCTTCCTCGTTCGGGCCCCGCGCACTGGGAAAACGCTCTAGCGACGGGAAACCGTCCATTAGTTACAAAGCTCCAATAAGGTATCGAGAGGGCTATCACAGTCAGGTGCGAAAAATGGCTTGATGAACCGTTCCGTTTGCCACGCACCGGCCCCATTAACTTGCTTATCGTAGAGGCTGTAAGTACACAGTCCCCCACAACTATTCATAGTATAGTGGGGGACAAGAGTGCCTTTCAACAAGTAGGCCACTTTTTCCAGAACGCAGTCCGAGATAACCGTAACCGCCTATATATATTTATATCTTCATATCTTCGATGCTGTCATTTCGAAATGTCCGCCGCTCTTTCACCTTCCAAAGAGCAAAGTTGGCTTGATGAGCGCAGATAAGGAGGAGGAAGCGGAAGCAATAAAACAAATATTATCTTTATTGGCCTTATACTTAAGAGGCAAAGAGAAGCGCTTTTGCTACTAAGAAAGCGAATGGTCGGCGCGAAGGTTCAAGACTTAGCCGAACGTTAGCGAAGCTAGATTCTCATAACGAGGCGCTTCGAGTTATCGAAGCGCTGTAGTAGCGCCGAAGCTCTATGTGCTGCTATAAATGCTGAGCCAAGGGCACTCCGCCTTATCTATAGAAGCAGTCAACTGAGTTCTGAACGAATTAGCTCCTTGGTAATGGCTTAATCTATAGATAGAAAGCCCTATGATGGGAAACTACCACGTTAGGTTTGGAGAGAGATGGGACCGGTTATATAATAGGGGAAGCAGATGCAAGGCAAGCTTTTTCTTTCAATAGCCGGCCAAATGACTACAGGATCATCGGTCTACTCTACCTCAATTCACCATTTCGAACTTTATACAGAAGGTTTTTCCGTACCAGCTTCTTCTACCTATACCGCAGTTGAAGCACCTAAAGGAGAATTTGGTGTCTTTCTGGTCAGTAATGGAAGCAATCGTCCCTACCGTCGTAAAATAAGAGCACCTGGCTTTGCCCATTTACAAGGACTCGATTTTATGTCCAAACATCACATGCCAGCAGATGTGGTCACCATCATAGGTACTCAAGATATTGTGTTTGGAGAGGTGGATAGATAGGACTACGTCTTGCTCGACCAGGGCCCTAGCTTTATTGCGAGCCAAAAACCCCATTTATACGCCTCTTTTTTCAGGAGATTCATAAAGGGGCCAGCCAAAATCTATCAAAGAAGCCGACTTTCTTCCTAGTGATAGAACTGTTCTTCCTGTCTTAGGATAATAAGTAAGGAAGTCTGCAAAGACTGACAGAGATAGATTAACTGGATGAAGTTTGAAAGAGCAGTCTTTACTCCCACCAATAGTTCAGTCGGGGGATAGCGGCCTAAGGTGTAGCTCGGGATTGACCTAAAATGCACTATTGGGCTAACACTCTTCGTGAAGCTTTAAAATGATAGCATAGCATAAAGTTATCGATTAGCATAAACTAAAGGAAGAGGTGGGATTTCATCTTCTGAATCTCGATTAATTGAATCTCCTGCCCCGGGAAAGTTTTCTCGGCGTTCCGTATATGAGCCTCTACAAACAGGGCTTATTGCCATTGATTATTCCTATAGGACGAGGTCAGCGCGAATTCATTATTGGGGACAGACAGACCGGTAAAACGGCAGTAGCCACAGATACCATTCTCAACCAACAAGGTAAAAATGTAATATGTGTTTATGTAGCTATTGGTCAAAAAGCATCTTCGGTGGCTCAGGTAGTAACCAATTTCCAGGAAAGAGGGGCGATGGAATATACCGTTGTCGTAGCCGAAACAGCGGATTCCCCTGCTACATTACAATATCTGGCTCCTTTATGGATGTGAACAATATTGTAACAAAATTCTAACCCATAACATCTATGTCAGCTTTTTTTGTCTGAATAGAAAAAAAACAAATAGCTTTCTAGATGATCCCTCTAGAGGAGAGTGATTATACCAATCTTTCTAGTTACTTCGTTCTCTATTTTTAGTTTAGTTGAGAAGATCCTGAGGAAAGCGGTTTGATTTCCACCGAGCTAAAACAATAGGTTGATGTCTCTAGTAAACTACAGGCATCGTTTAAGAGCTATTTTGCTTCCACTTTTTTCGTTTTCGTGGATCGACGAAATAATCTTTCTTTACTCTATCCTATGCTTGAATATTCGATTTCTTACTCGTGCAAAGGAATTTTTCTTGGCAACTTGGACAACAACTAATTTGTCCCGGATATTCATTTTAAAAAGTCTTTATAAAGCTTTCGTCTCAATTCATATTTAGCCCTGCGTTTGTGATCTCGTATATTTCGCTTCTCCGACATCTTGCTGAGTTTCCCCCTCATCTTTTTGCAAAAAACCGCTCCACGGTGGTAAAGTCTCATCTTGTGTGTTGGCCGAAGTGACAATAGTCACATTGAACTCTCGAATATGTTCGAAGATCTCGAAATGATCTTCCAGTTCCGGGGAGAATTCGCAAAACTCCGTTTCCATTGAGAATTGAATGGAGTTTTCCCGTATTTCGACCGCTGAATCTAACAGAGACATTACTGTGGAGATTCTGACCAAAAAATTAGACATTCCATGCCCTCGGAGAGTGCTTTGTCGTGCTAGGTCACTGACATATCCTTTTTTGTCTTTATTTGACCCCAAGAATGGATTGGATCGAAACGACTTTCCTGTCGAAGCTCTTTGTGTCTGTATTAATTTCTGACCGCGCGAAATCTCCATAGCCAATTTTCCATTTTTGATAGAAGGTGCTGCCTTTGGTACTACTCTTATTTTACACGATCCAGGAACTTCCATAACGTTGGCGTGATTCGGTTTGAGCAACGGATCCTGACGTGATACATCTTCGTAATGAAAATAGAGTGGAAACATGAGTTGCCTTTTCTAATATCTCTATAATAAGCACTGTGAACTATCTGCTTTAAAAAGATAGTTGTGCAGCATACCGAAAAAAATAAGAGAACTAATTCAATCAACCACTAAAACAAAGTTTTATTTCCTTTTGATAAAACAAAGTTTTTCTCTTAGAGAGGCGTTTTCCTCGCGTAGAAAAGTGTTCCTTCTCTCAAGAGATTCCCATTGAGTGTATAACTCCCGGCGACGTAGCATCTCCAATCGGGCTTGGTGCTTTTGTTTTAAAAAGCCCTGGAAATGTTCTGCCTGGGTAGTTTTTACTTCGGAATAAAATGGGGATTCTTGTCCCTCGTTACACAAGCTCTGCAAGACCTGGCATAGAGCGGGGTGATTGAATTCTAAGGGTTCAAGGTGTACCCTCAGTATGAAATCCAGGTCTTGCGGATCAATGAATAATTTTGGATCCTCCCTACCATAAAAAATGAGTTGATAGATCGAGGAAACCTGGTTACGCGCTTCAACGCAAAACTAAGTTTCCATAAAATTTCGTACCATGACCTCGTACTCCCTGGGTGAGAGTCCCTGGGTTTGTAGGCGCTGGCGTACGAATTCCACCCATTCAGGGTCCTGATCTGGCTTAGTTAGAAAGCCTTCTAGGAGCCGTAGCTCCGACGGGAGAATGCCAAATACTGACGGAAGTAAAATAGAATGAAAGAAGTTAGAATATATCCTATAAAAAAAAACTTACCAAGAAAAAAAGAAATATGCCCAGTTTCAAAATAGAAAGAGCCCGCTGTAATTTGGGCCTTGTTAGATAGTAGGAAAATAATTTTACTTCAAAATCCAAAGGGAGATATAACCAAATAATAATATAGAAAGTAAAGAGGAAAAGGCATGTCCAGAAGAATTGTGTGAAATAAGTGAATTTATCCAATTGAGGCATGATTGATTCGTCTAAAAAGATTCCCTCCAGACAGCCTAGCCCCGCCAAGCCTGTAGGAGTAGTAAATAAATATAGAGAGCTTGGTTGTTAACCAAATGAGATTTTCCCCTTTCTTCGGGGAAAATAGGGCTATAAGTAGGCCGTTTGCTATTGCTACAAGAGCTGCTCGCCTTTATACGGCTTGGTTTCGCTATCGCTCCTATGTAGTGGTCGAGCTAAAAAGTAGTATTCCTGCCATACCAGAATGCCTATTATATAGTGCTAGAAGCTTCGCCAGAAGCAAGCAAGATGAGGTCGCTCTGCTTCGTAGACAAGGCTCATGTAGTACTTACTTACGAGCTCGTGTAGTACTCGCCCCTATCTCTAAAGGGGCTTATGCACTCCACTCGCTGTCTACTAAAGGAGCGTGAGAGCGAGCGAGCAAAGCCTTAAATTTAGTGGCTTTCCACCCTTTCCCTCACTCTACTCTTTCATTTCCGCTTAAGCTTCCCCGGTTTGTGGGATTAATTGATTTTCTACCCGAGAACCATAATCTTTCCTATCAACAGCTTCTACGACGATAGGCATAAAGGCATGATTAGTTCCACAAATCTCACTGCACTGCCCATAGTAAACTCCTTCTCGTTGTACCGAAATAGAGGTCTGATTTAAACGACCAGGTACAGCATCACATTTGACACCTAAGGAAGGTACAGCCCAACTATGAAGTACATCAGCAGATGTTACAATAATACGTAAATGAGTTTTGGCTGGTACAACCACTCTATTGTCCACTTCTAATAAACGTGATTGACCCAATTCTGGATCATCTTCTGGAATCATATAACTGTCAAAAGTTAGTGACTGTTCATCGGAACTGTTATAGTCCGAATACTCATAAGGTTGGGTCGACGCCCGCCTCCCCCCAAACTTTACTTGCAAGTTTCCTCGCAAAAAGCTCTCCACGCCTACTCTTAGAAAGAACACTATTTTTCTTTAGTTAGGTAGTGGTAGTTCTCCCGACCGTAAAACCCTTTATGAGTAAGGGTAATCAAAGGCTGGGGAAAGTTTATTGGCAACAGGGAACCCTTTCTCACCCAGCCCTACCTACCCTATGTATTCGAGGGGGAGGCTGGAACCGAAAAATTAGATCTAGAGTGATTCCTCACCTATCCTGTCAGGGGCCTAGTTGAACGCTCGAGTATAGATTCCCTATGCTCATGTGAACGGCCGGCCTGTAGATCTAAAAGGATCCATCCATAGGCCTGACCGGATATGGTTTGTCCATAAACAAAACAAAAAAGTAGGTTTTTTTTTAGTAGTAGTTCATGAGACCTCGAATTCCCACGTTCCAGCGTGCATTATGCCAACAGGTCTCACCCCCAACTCTAGCTGAGAAGTGGAGTCACCCTTTTTTCACCAGAATGCATGTGAAAATCAACTCACCGGCCTTTTATTCATATTCATTTTTTTTATGTCTCCGCTTGATCCCAGTTTCCATTCCCCCTTTCTCTAATAATAAGGTAAGCTTCATAGCCCCAACCTAGTAAAGGCTCATCTTTTTTTTTCAGAAAAAGAATAGAATAAAGAAAGGGATAGTCTATATCCTGTATCGATCATAGGATCACTAGGTATAGGTAAATTCTCTGTGACCTCCCACCGTTCACGGCATCCCTTGCTTCTCGCTGTGAACGGCTCCTCGGTGGAGGAGTAGAAGCGCTGGTCCCCTTCGGTCAAGTTGCTTGTGCCTGCTGTTACCTACCGTAGGACCTCCGTCCCCGAAGCGAAGAAAGAGGAGCAGGAACAACAGGTTGTCCTCTCCCGGCCCAGTAGTTCCGCAACTACTACCGTGGTTGTTGCCAACGGGGATCCCCCATTCCGAAAGGTTACTAGGCCGGCCATTAGGTCCAAAGTTGTATGCCACTGCTATGGTGCCGATAGATTCACTACTTCAGCGCCGTTATCGGACATTGCAGGCTGAGCATCTATTTCTCGTATATCGTTCCACACCGAGAAGAGGGATGTGTACCTCCAGCAACAACCAGAATGGAACCATAGGCTCCTATGCTGGGAGCATTTCGGGGTATAAGTCTAACCACCTCAACTCCCCGTTTCTGGCATGCTATAGTTATTTAAGTCTCTCGACGGCGGGAATGGGAGATTACCGGTAAGCCAGATACTTCGCGAACCCTATTCAACTTTATAAGGCATTTCGTTGCACTTAAATCACCCTCGTGAAGGGGCGCACTCCGATACCATTGATGTCCAATAGCTTTGATAGTAATGGCCGGATCTACTACTACCTCGTCCATTGAATATAACAGAGCAAATGATGGTATAGCAATGAACATCAGGATGATACTAGGAAATATGGTCCAAAGAATCTCGATAGTAGTTCCATGAACAATCCTTTGCGGGATTGGATTTTTTTTATAGTGGAAATGCCATAAAGTGCGAACCAAGATCCATGATACGAAAACCAAAATCTGAATGAGGAAGAAAAAAATATCGTGATGCAAGTCTATAATTCCTTGCATCATAGGTGTTGCTGCGTCTTGAGATCCTAATTGCCATGGTTCCGCTGCATCACAAGGAGCTATTGTGAGGAATAGCCATTCTAGAATAATCATTTGCTTTGGTTCATTCTTTGACTGCTCTGCTCCCCCAAAAAAAGAGAGACTTATAACTAAACGAAAGCTTTTCTTGGTTGTTGACCAAGGGAAAGCATAGGAAAAAAGAAATGAGATTGTCTCATTCAGCACGGTGCTGCCTAACACTTTGTGATCTCTTCCACTACCATTAGCCAAAATGAGCTCTCGGGGGAACCCAGTTCTTCTTCCTTACTCCATTTCCGTATTTGGCGTAAGCGCTTATCAATGTCCAGAGTATCCAGGTGGTTTTCCAGGATTAAGGAGATACTCTTTCTTTGTTCCGCCGGCGAGCCTGGCAACCCCATCTCGAAAAATGAACCTTTTTCAACAGCCTTTTCGGCTAGGGCATTTTGTTCTAATCTAATACGGGACAACTTTCGATGGGCCAGCAGCCTCCACTCGCTGCAGACGACTCACAAATAAAAGAATAAATAGAACAATCCCCGACCCAGGCAGAAAGAAATGGATTATTTTCCAGATGCAAATCCTAAAAATGACACGACCCCATTTTAGCATTCTCGGTTTAGTAGAATAGAATTTAGATAAATTCAAATGTTATAACATTCCCCGAAGGGGCTATATGAGGAACTCTGAACGAAAGAAACATAGATCAACAAGCCATTGGAATTACTCTTTCGATCAGAGCTGAGACCCGCTGTTGTTGAGTGGCAGCAAATGAGAAAGACATATAGTTTGATTTGATTCGAAAAACTATATATATAATAATAAAGTACAGTTTTAAATATGAAAATAGAAAACTCTTGGAGATCACTCCACTATCTCTATACAACGGATTTCTTCGACGTGTGTGTATCCTACTCTCATCTCAAAACAAACCCAACCTCCGAAAAACAGCAGGCTTTCCCTTCATTGTGCCCTTTTCTTGAGTCCTTTTAAAAGGCCCAACGGATCCCCCAAGGGGCGTGTCTAACTACCTCATAGATAGCATCCACAAGACACTGAATTAGCCTAGAAATGGGTGCATCTTTTTGCTATCTCTCACGACCTTTCGGTCCCCGGATTGGAAGGTAATAAACCGCCCTCTACAGTTGAAAATGTGAAACGGTGCTAAAGCAGGACCCGTGACTATGAAAAATGACTGCTCAATCGAGACTTGAGTCACCTTGGAGTAAAGCCACATACTCAACAACGTTTCTGTCTGAACTGTGGAATCCCTAAATCGAAACCTACTATAATAACTTCAAACACTGGATCTGCGGATCTACGTGTATTCCAAAATTATGGTCTTCTTCAATCAGGTTCTCAAACCTATCAGGGAACTTCCAAAGACCAAACTATTTATGGCGGAACCTTCCGAGTTTTTAGAGAAAAACCGCGCTGAATTTGTGCGATATTTTGAAACTTATTGTTTCAAAGCGGCGAAAACTAAGTTAATAGGGCCAAAGTAGTCTACTTGCTTACGGGGAAGCCTCTTCACTCTCCTTCAGCCGATTCAGATACCGAATCGTATCTCTTTTGGAGAGAGGTGTGGAAGCTCTCTCTTTGACTCAGGAGGGCGTTCCACCACTTAACTTCGACTGATGCGGACGCGGTTCCCTCGTCGTGAAAGAAGTAATGAAAGGGAAGCCCCGGGCCAAAGAGCCTAAAAAAGAGATAGCAAAAACCAAGGATATAATATATACATAAGAACTACAAGTCGAAGACCGTAGTTCTTTTTCAAACGCAAACCATAGTGACGCAACAAAAAGATCAAACTGAAAAGGAAAATTTTAACCATGTACATGATCCGAAAAGCGCAGTTGTTCTTATTTCATTTCCCTCTATAAAGCCCTTCTTTCTTAGAAAGCACTCACTGAGTTACTTACGGAATCTCAAATCGGACACTGCATCCATCCAATGCATTCTTTTCGATCTTGTACCCACGATACACTGAACCCCAACGAAATCGTAATCGACATCGCCTGAAAGATTCGCTTACATCACTCCTGAATCACAGAGTTCCAGCTGGGGTTGCCTTCCATACGGACTGGGCCCAGCCTTTATTCTCGGCGTGACTCATGAGTGACAAAAGCTCATCAAGTAAGGCGGATTTCATTCACTTACTCACTTTTTCTATAAATTAGAAATCTATTATACGTTTGAGAATTCCGAACCGATTCCCAATCCCTTTCTAATTCTCGTGTCTTGCTGTCAAGGCTCGTCCTGGCGTGTGAGTTGCGGCGACGTATAAGGAACGGTGTCTCGACGCTGTAGATCCTGACCTGCCTTGCCTTGGTGAAGTTGCCTGTGAGTATCTGGACCTCGAACACGGGAAGGCGCTTTGGTCATGTGACAACTCCTCGAGCTCTAGACTTGGGAGCGGGTACGTCATCATTTAGTTAGCAACGGAAAATGGTGAAATTGACCTCAATACGCAGGTAGAAATATAACACTAAACTAAAGGCTTATGCCTTCACGACGTAAGGAGCGAAAACCAATTTAGCGATATTCGTTCCTTCTCTCAGGCTCAAGCTCTGTCTGGTCTTCCTTCCCCATTTCCCACAGGCTTCCGTTCGAACGTACTTTATATGTATTGGGCGCTCCAAGTCTTTTTATTGGCTTTCATCCCTATCTAAGTCGTTGGCAGTTGCTAGTAAGTCAGTAGCTGCCTTTAGAGCTGGGATAAGTTGGGTAAGAATGGAAGAGGTTACTGATGCTCAGATGATCGACCGATAGCCTCAAGTGCTGATTTTCCTATTTATTCTTTTGGTCGTTTCCAAGTCTTGTGACTGTCAGTTACTCGGAAAGGAAAGTAGGCCCACGGAATCCCTCTTCTTAGGTATTTTCTGATCCATGGGTAGCATTAAATGAAAAACGAGATCGATGTTCTTCTCTTATTCCTCTCGCTACGATGACGGTATTGAAATAACAAGAACCCGTGACTTTACCCAAAACAAAGGCGCTACCAAGCTGCGCTACACCCCTTTCAATTGGTCTACGATGGGGGGAGCTCTCAGAACCAAATCGTTATTTCCTCCATCGGCATCGCACTCATAATCCCTATCAGGAACAAGGGGCAAAGAATCGCATTCACCAGTCACAGACTCACCAAGAACAGAAAGGGACTCTGAATCTGACCCTGAAGCCACGTATTATGCTCTTTGCACAGGTGAAAGGTAAGCTGTCTCGGAAGCTGAGCTAGAATAGCAGTAAAGCGAGAAAAGAGAAAAGGATGAGATGCTTTGTAATAGCCAATCATTGAGTCAAAAGACTAAAGCAACGCGGTAAGATTAAGCTTCAGAGTATCAATCAAGAGACTAAATATCAGGTTTTACGGCACTGAGTTGCATCTCACTAAAAACTTCTATTGAAGTACCACACCTCCCAAATTGAAACAATCCCTTCAAGAGGATGTTGTAAGTAACAATTGCAGGATTTAAGCCCTTAAGTGGAATCTCTCGGAACAGATGCATGGCCTCCTCAAATTTCCTTTACTTAAAGTACCCATGGTCTCAAATACATCATTAGCATCTTTCATCATTCCTTCCTTCGATAGTGAATCTATTATATTATGATATTGTAAGTAAACACATCTGGAGCAATACTATAATATAACCAATCATCTCACGCAAGAGAGCAAGAGCTTGATCCATCATCAAATCCTTGCAGAGGGCGTCAAAAATGCTGTTATACATGATGGTATCAGGTTTAGTATCTCCATTTCCATGAGTCTAAGGAACTCAAGAGCTCTTTTGGTGTTCCCGGCCTTAGCCAGCCCGTCTATTACAATCCTAATCATTACCTCATTTGGTTGACACAAACTTTCATATATTATATTATATTATCTTCCTGAACAATTCTTGTGCATCAAGAACCCTTTGTTGTCGAAACAGCCCCGTAAGTAAAGTGTTAAAGGTGATGACATGAGGCACAAGACCACGCTTGAAGAAGGCTCCCAATGTGGAAAACCCCAAATCTACTCGACCCACCAGGCAATAACAATTAATGTTTAACATGCAAAAAATCTGGTTATCACACACATTAGATACAAACTCCTTAAACTACCTCTTAAAGTGAACGTGAGTAGGATCTTTTAGTTTCAGAGAGGGCTGCTATTGCCTCTCCTTCACAAGCCCGATTCCGATGGTTATGGTTACAGCAACAGTTAACGGGTCTTGACTAGGAAACTGGCTCTGCGAAGACGCTTCTTTGGTGTTCTTCCGGCGGATGAAAATAAAAACCAACTAGCCAACCAGAAAAAAAGGCTTCCGTCCTCGGAACTAAAGCTGGTTCTATTCTGGACAAGAAAGCAAAGCCGGGGACCTAGGTGGGAGGAACTTACTTGACTGGTTAAATTCCGGTACTTAGTCATTCTACTGACAAAGAGAGGCGCTGAACCAACTGGCAATAGTGAAGAAAAAAGCTTTACCCAATGATACGAATGTGGAAAGATCAAGATGTGATAATCATGTAGATAGATAGGCTTATTCCGTGTAGCAGTACTTTCTTTAAGGGGTAGAGCCTCAGAATTTCCTTGCTCCCTCCGCTGGAAAGAAGGAGACCTCAAAGTGATATCTGTAGGCCGACCTTGGGATTGTGATATGCTTCGACTTAGCCTTGATAGGCGAATGGTTTATAGTTTATTAATAAGTTTTTTTTAGTATGGACTATCTGAGCGAACTACTCCTTTCTGTCTGCCACTATCCGAGGGAAGCGAGCTCTTGCCTATCGACTTATTTTCGTGCCGTAAGTGAGATTCTCTGGTTAAGTCTTTCTTTTCGTTATCTGTATGAGCCAGGTGCATTGCTTTACTAAAAGCCTGTGATATTGACGTGACGGCCGCATCTCATCGTAATCGTATAGGGAGGCCCCTTCAATGTTAAGGCAGGGCATCAATCATTGTCAAATCAAGGGGAGGAGTACTATGAATACATTGATTATCTGGGTCCGTCTAGTCTGGGTAAGGGCTCCTTTGTTGCCTTAAGTAGAGCTGGGCACTACCAAAAGACCAAAGGCGGGCTAGCATGTTAAGTTAATGGTAGCATAGTCTTGGAGGAAGAAAGCGATGTGATGTCTTAAGTTGCTTGCTCTTTTTCCCTTAAGCGAGTTCGGGCTCGGGTAGGCAACTCACCAGGAATAGTCTACAGAAGCGATAGGCCAATTGTAGTTGATCCCGTCTCAAGGCCCATCTCTTACTTAATAGCCTAGCCATATCGGAGGCTACCCAGCTACAACAACAAAGAACGAAGCTTTTCCTGTTCACGACTCTGCTGCCATTTCATCCGCTACAGTTAGCTCGAAAGCTAATTCAGTCACCCCAGGGTATAAATCCTAATAAAGGGATCGAGTGAAGTATGCCATTACTCTCAGCCTTTTTACAACTATGTAATTTAATAGTTATTCTATTAACTAGTGCTCTACGAAAAAAGTCCTTTCCTTTCTTTCCCTCCTTCTTATTCTTATAGGGTAATTTCATACGAAATTTATAAGTGTCTATTTCATATTTACCATATTATATATGGGACTCTCACTACTAGCTTCAATCTCCACTTTAGCCCCAAACAACTAACAAAGGCTTTCAGACCTGGATAAACGCGTTTTTGTTAGCCCGCCCCTATTAGTCAAGCAAGGATTTGATACCCAATCAAGATAGGAAGAATCCTTCGGTGTCTGTTTACTTTGTTCGCAGCTAAGGCATCCTATGAAAGTAAAAAGCTAGAGTTACTGCGCTCGATGTCTCATGTCTTTGATACATGCCTTTAAAGGAGGCCATGTAGAGTGAGAGGAAACAAGGACACCAAGAGAGACAAAATGACCGAGAACGCCCAACCCACGACCTAGAGCTGGCTGCGGTGGTATTTGCCCTAAAGAAGTGGAGACACTACCTTTGCGGAGTCACCGTCTACACCGATCACAAGGGGGAGCGGTCAAAGAATGAACCAAAGCGAAAACCAACTGGCAGATCTAGTATTAAACTGTCTAATCGAGCTAAGCCGGAATCCGGCTTTAGCATTACCCTTATTCATTTGGATTCTTTCGGCGACTCATTCGAATCCATTTGGGATTAGTAGTAGTAATTACCACGAGCGAGTGCATAAATCTGCTTCTGAAACTATTCAAGAACAAATAGCAGAAAGCCTCTTACAGCCATTATTGAACGAGGCAAATATTATACTACCAGGAGAAAGACTGCGCAATGATGTTTTAGAGTATATGCTCACTGGGATGGGCCCGAACAATCTCGAATATCTCGCGCAAATATATAATAGTATTTTCTAAAAATTTTCTTAGAAAATTCACACTTCAATCTATAGGAGTTAATCTGGCTAAGCTCTATTTAATTGTAATTTTATTTGAACTATTCTTTATTAATATCTTCCCTCCTGCTTGAAAAGAGTGCTAGCTTTCTAACGTACTTAAGTGATCTAACAAGAAAGACATCTTTCCTGGCGCCTTTTTCTGCTCCCTAAAGACTAAATAAATGGAAAAAAAGTTTTAGTAAAGCAGTATTGAACTGAGGGATAAGGTGCATAGCCGCTGTTATGTTAGGAAAAAGACGCTGTTTGAAAGGAAAGGAAGTCGTGTAGGATAGGCATGCTTAAGGGTCTATTTTCTCGTCTGTGATCACGAATTGGATTTGAACCAATATCTCCGTGCGACTTTCCTCTTAGTCGATCGTGATGGGTCTGTCGTCCTCCTCATTATAGTCCTCCTAAAATCAATAGCATTTCGTCGGAATACATCCTGTCTTTTCACCTTAGTAGTCCTATGCATAGTAAGTACTATAGCCCCAATCATGGCTACTAATAAAATAAGACTAGGAACCAAAAACCAGACGAAATAGTAGGTATAAAGTAAATTGCCCAATGTTTCCAAATTAGTCCAACTTCGTACCTTTCCGGCATAAACCGTATATCTCAGAGAGGTCGTATTTCTTTGGGTTGGTAGTAATGGAATGCTTTCATTATCTAAAATGAAGAACATTTCCCACCAAAAGATCAGTCCAATAATACCACTCACTGGTAAATAGCGCAAGACTTCTTCGTGAATCTCCGCTATTTGAATATGGAACATCATAACAACGAATAGAAATGAAACGGCTATAGCTCCTATATGAACTACTGGGAAGATCATAGCGAAGAAGTCGAGACCTAACAAAAGAAGTAAACCTGAAGTGTTGCGAAAGACTGGGATGGGAAACAAAACGGAATGTACCGGATTTTTAGCACGTACAACCATCAAACCAGAGACCAAAGCAGGGCTCGACAAAACAGAAAGTATCATAGTACGTCGTCCTTCCCTGAAATGGAACTTTCATGCTGGAGCAAGAACTAGCATGAAAGTAGATCTATTACGACCAGCGCGGTTGTTCGTATTTCATTTTCTTCTTCCAAGCCCTCGCACTCACTGAGTTACTTACGGAATCTCAAATCTCTCTCTCTCTCATATTAGAACCCATTCTTTACATTTGAATGACAGGCGCTTACCATTAACTTTCCAACCCATACTCGTTATCAATCCTATTTTCCAAGGAGTTGTTTAATAAAGACCGAGTTTGGGCCTAGTTTTTTGAGGTCCTGTTTTACATGATCCACAAAAGCAATTTCACGCAGGTCTTTTTCGACCGCGCCCAAGAGCTTATTATCGATATCGCCGCGCTTATCGTTAAAGAAATCTATAAAGGATTCCTCGGTAGAGTAGGCGGCATTTTCTGCCAATTCAGGATGATGGGAAAGCACTTTTTTAAAGCACTTATAGCATTCGTGCTTGCTTTCCCGTATCTGAAGATCCCTCAGTTCGAAATCGAGTAACCATACATAGTCTTTTTGAGAGGGAGCTTGATCCAGCTCTTGTTTTACTAGAGACCAATACTCACCCCTTCCCTTATCTAGCAGAAAGGGGCTTTTGTCGCGTTCGAGTTTGACAACGCGCTTTCGCATTGACGACTCAAAACTCGCATTGTGGACAACAGAGCCCTGGTGGGACGGTCCCGCTGCATCGCTCGGATCCTGAGCAGAAGGCCCCGGTGCAGCTACAGGCTGCGGTAAGGGAAAGGGAACCCCTTGGTTAGACGGCTCAGCCCCCAGGGGGTGAGTAAAGACAGGTACAGCCGACGCTACAATATCGCGCAGATGAGTGTTTGGTGGTATTCCAATTCGATTTTCCACACTATTCAGTAAGTGGTTAAATTCTGACACCTCAAATGTTGCCTCTGATTGGGCTAGTGCTTCCTGCCCCCTGTTTAAAAAAGGGACTACGGCCCCAAAAAGCTCATTAAACTGTTCCATTTTGCTTTGGTTCATTCTTTGACTGCTCTGCTCCCCCAAAAAAAGAGAGACTTATAACTAAACGAAAGCTTTTCTTGGTTGTTGACCAAGGGAAAGCATAGGAAAAAAGAAATGAGATTGTCTCATTCAGCACGGCGCTGCACAAGCTTCGGAGCGATACACTGAACACAAAAAAAATGTATTCCAGAATTCTTACATATATCACTCATAAATATATCCAAATCATCCAAATACATGTCCATTAAAATAAAATATAATAAGCCAGCACTTTTAGTTTGATTTCTTTTATTCTTAACGAAACCCAAAATTTTAGAAACCTGATCGTTACCCACTTGTAGTTTTTTGACAAAGGTGAAAACCATTTTTTTTTAAATAACATTAACCATTAATGAGTCGATCTTAGTATTAAGTTTCTCTACATCTAAGGGTGATGTACCAGGTACAATTTCATACAATTGAAATGAACCTAGTGTTGCTGATGAATTCTTCTTGATTAAGCCATCCATATAGTCGAATAGTATATAATTAGGATGGAATACTATTTTATCCATATCACACTTGTTAATATTAAAGTAAAGGAAGTGCGCCAACGACGCTTGAACCAACGCATCCATTATAGGATCATATAGAACATCACTGTTTATTTCTTTTTCAGATAAATCCGTCATTACTACTTAACCAATACATTTTAATTATTTTTTCATTTACCATAAAACAATGCACCATGCTACATACGTTTGAGAGAAGAACCCGTCTCAATATCATCTCATTATATACGATAAAAACCGTTTGCTTAGTAATGCACGCTGTAATTATTACATCTGTTATCTAGAAGTTTCTTAAAATTATCCCACTTCAGGTTCTCCTTTGATTCAATAACTTGATTTTGATTACAGTACACAGCTTCTACATAGTTGTTGTAATACATAAGAAAGTTTGACACCTTTTTATCCCATACTTTATTTTTAGCATAGTTAGTTGGTAAAAGAATGTTAAATAAATCAGTAAGAGAATTAGAAGGCATAGGGAGTTCATTATTGTGTATGGGTATAGTGTCTTTAATCAGATTTATACTAATAAAATCATTAATCATTTTAAGTGGATGACCCATATTAATAAATACCTTTGTATATATATCAGGAACTATTCTTACGTAAGGCGGTGTAGTTATAAAATTATCATGTACGGTATATATAGGAGCCTCTAGTGTCAATAATGATTCAACAACTTTCATAGCAATGTATGCATCCTTCTGATGAATAAAGTTAGCGCATGCGGAGGCTTGAGTCTTTCGCTTATCCCTCTTAGTAGTAGGTACCATTAGGAGTATCCCTATCCTCAGACAGAAGAGGAACGGATTGAACAGG
>OY787643.1:75000-92500 GCA_963678965.1 Cruciata laevipes
GAATATAACCTACATGTCCAATTGAACTATAAGCTAGAAGTCTTTTGACTTTCGTTTGGGCCATGGCGGCCAGTGCTCCTAAGATCATAGAAGCAATGCTGCAGAAAAAGAAGATTTGTTGCAATGTAGCCCCATAAGAACCATAAATAGAAACACGTGAAATATTAGCAGAAATAGATATTTTAGGCGCAATAGAAAGAAATGCTGTAACCGGGGTGGGTGAACCCTCATAGATATCAGGTGCCCACATATATAGAGTCAAAAGAGATATGGAGTCCGAAGGGAGGGGGGGTTTCTTCGGGGCTCGAGAGATGGAATAGATAGGGCCCCACAAGTTTCTAATTCTAACTGGGGAATTCACACGAAAGGGAACGGGGAATTCTCAACGAAAAAAGTGCTCTCTGAACCGAACGTGAAAGTAGTTTTCCATCAGACGGCTGTTCCCGTAACTCTACTCTCGACTTGGATTATATATCCAAAAAGGTCCGCTCTCGGCCATTCCACACGCTGCCTAGCAGAGGCGTGGTTATCTGAAGTGGATTCTCTCTTTTGTAGTAGATGCCGAACCTGCTGTGCCCCATTGACTAAGAAGGGGGCGGGCGCAGCAGCTACATGGACCCCTTCCTTTTTGTTGTTCCCAGCGCTTTCCCGGGCCGAGCCGGAATTTTTTATTAGATATTAGTTAGATATTAGAAAGGGCAGGCAAAGCCCGAAGGCTGCTATTCCAATAGGCCAGCGCCCGGCCCGCGTTATAGGGGAAGATTAGCAAAGCGGGAAAAGACAGAGGAGAGCAGCATCTTATTCTCTTCGCGAGAACTTCCGGATCGGAGAAGCATTCGGAACGGGCGGAGCGCACCTTTGGTAGGGCGACGAAAGGCTACTTCAATTGAGGCTGCTAAAGAAGGAAACTCGAGAGGATCGCCTTTTGAAGCGTTCGCCGGTAACCAAAGCAAAGCCTCACTCCTTCCTTTTGATTATGTCGTGACGCTGACTGAATCCAATCGATAAACCCGGAAACGAAACTTCGTTCCCTTTCGTCCAGTAAGTAAAGTAGGTATACTCTTTGCCTTAGACTTCTATTGGAACAAAGCAAAGAAGGGGCGGAATGAAGAAAGGAAGGGGACAAGGGCGGTCTTGCTTGGCGCGAAGGCTGCTGGTTCGGGGGTAGAGTACAGTACTAAAGGTCCTCGGACTTCCAGGCGGTATTTATTTTGGGCAGCTGTTCACCGTTGGATCTCGCCAATACAGCCCCCTATAGTTTTAGTTACCGAGATATCTTTTTTTTCATTGTTCCCAGGGATTTTTTGGGTAATCTGCTTCCATGCTGCAAACAGTCCAATCTTAACTTTACTTTGTTGCTCTTCTTTCTTTCCTTGCGAGCAGGAAGCACACCAGCAGCGTGCGTTGCGTAATTCTACTGTGTTTTTTGCACTTGACTGGGTAGACAGTTGACCGGAAGAGAACTTAGATTCGCCCGGCCAGCAGGCGGGCGGCGTGCTTATCTTGTGTGACAACACTACAGAGAAAGCGGCGCTTCTAGGCGGGCAGCTCTGTGACAACACTACAGAGAAAGCGGCGCTTTCGTGTAACATGCTATGGTCTCAACGCCCTTACGAGGTAGTGATGAGTTTCACGCGCTCTAAGCCCGGCCCGCGTTATAGGGGAAGATTAGCCGCAATCTGAGCGGTACCACCCCCCCTACCCTACCACCTATAGGCGGCCGTCCATCCTACAGCCGCCCGAAAAGGAACTGCAGTGATCTTGAATAGGAATCCTACAGCGATAAATAGAATCCCCATAAAAATACCACTAGATCGAGCACCAGTGATTTCGTATCCGGTCAAAATCTTGGCTAATTGATCGAAGTGGGTAGCTCCAGTAGACCCATAGATCATGGAACAAATAGGGTGGGTAGGCCCAAGCACCACACTACACGTATAGACGCGAACCCCCCTCGTTACCGTACGTGCAACTCTCACCGCATACGGCTCGCACAAAGACTCCTAAATCCATCCCGAGCCTTTTCTTTCACCTCTCCAATCCTCGATCAAACTTGCGTTCCCCAGGCGCTATGAAATGGGGGGTCTTTCCTTCGCCTTATCGTATATGTATTGGCTTGGCTTCGTCCCGAACCAAGGAGGCATTCTGGCGGACGCATGCGTGTAGGAAGGTAGGAAGGCCGACCACTACATAAGCTAAAAGAGTACGACTACAAGACAAGCCGGAAGCTACTCGCTTCTATTCTCGTTGGGATTGGATATAGATAGATGGGGAATCTATAGATCGTAGTAGTTCGCCAACCTCTCTAACTAACATACGATACAATTAAACTTCACGGCACGGCCAAAAAAAGAAAGAGCTTCGCTCGGTTGGCCTTCCTACACTGACGAATGCCTATTTTCTCTTCTCTGAAGTTTATAACAAACAAGTGGGAGAGGCAGGATTCGAACCTACGTAGAAAAACTTCAACAGATTTACAGTCTGTCGCTTTTGACCACTCGGCCACTCTCCCCTTCCCGGGCTGAGGCCCCCCTCAATAGGTTCTAATTCTAAGAAGGGGGCGGCGCCGTGAATCAATCACAAAGCTTATGCATTTAATTGAAGGAAACCCAAACTATTAGCTTAGCTAGCGTTCCGGGAGAATCTAGTCATTTAGTCAGTTTATAACAATCTCTGTAAAGCAAGGGGTAAAGCTTCTACGAGAGCTTCCCCCTCGTGTAGTGGTCGGCCTTCCCCAGCCCCCCTTCGTCGCTTCTGGCGAAGCTGCGAGCCTACTTAAATAGCTTATGCTTACCAAGCCTAATCTACTAAAATAGGGCTACAGCAAGCAAAGCAAGCTTTCCCCCTTCATTTGTTGTGGGTCGCGCCTCGCCGCAGGCACTGAATGAATGAAATGAGTGGAGATCCTTCTTATCCCTAAGAATTAAAAGAACCAAGTTCACCTATACGAGAGTGAGGAATAAAAACCAACAAACAATAAACTTCCCACTTTTGATGTCCCACGATTCTGCTAGTTTAGAAACTAAGGAAAAGAACAGGGGTCGCTAGGTCAGAAAAGCGAGAACTTAAAATTCTCCCCAAGTAGGAATGAATTCGCCAATTCTGAGTTGGGCGCTTTAACCATTCAGCCATGGATGCATGAGACTCAGCGAGTGAACTAGGTTTTGGTATTCCTTCTCGAGCTTCTATTTCTTCGGTTAAGGGAGATTCGAGAAAAGATGGAATAGGAAGACGTGTTTCCAGAACGAACAAGATACGGGTTGAGAAGGGGGAGTTAGCAAAGTTAGACAAGATTGGAATAGGCATAGAAACATGTATTGATGTACCAGATCGGCTAATGCTGCCAGGTTGATGCGATGTATTCCACCAGTTGACTGAAAACTTTATTATTGGTATATCAATCGGTCCAGCACGGATTGAAATAGGAGCCGGTTCGACAGAAAGCTTTTGAAAACACAGTGCACCCAGGTAAATAAGGAACAAGATCAATACAGAGGTTAAACGAGCATCCCACACCCAAAAGGTGCCCCACATAGGTCTTCCCCGAAACCCCCCAGTAACTAAGGTAAACAACGTAAAAAAAGCACCCATTTCTATACCGGTTCCGGAAGAGCGAAGAAAAAGGGGATGCTTTGTTAATAGGAACAATAAAGTATTTATAGCCGTTGCGATATAAACAAGAATACTCATCCGAGCCGCAGGAACATGTACATACGGAATACGAGAATTTCCACCTTGTTGAAGATCTAGTGGTGCTACCCGAAGACTTAAATGAATAGCCATCGCTGTTAAGAACAACCGAGATCCGATGATAATTTGCGCGTAACTCCTGGTCTTTGACATCAAAAAAGAAGGTTGTAAAAACGAAAAAAAAGACATGTCAAAATTTTGTCCTAGTTAGTGGAACAAGAAAGACGTGGATTTATATTAAATACGCAATCCTCCAAAAAAAAAAATTCCCCTTTCTTTCTTTTTGCTTCGCTCGTGCGTAGCACTCCTTGCTCGCGGAGCGGCATACCGACACATAAACACGTACAACCATCAAACCAGAGAGCCTTAAAACCATGACAGCAGGAGTTTGGTTGCTTCTATGTAGAGCTCACTGGCAGGATTCTGTAATTATAAAAGAAGATTGAGGGGGTCAGCACACCCAGGCCATCAAAACTCCGTGTGCGAGGTCACTTCTCGATTCTATTCTAGGCCGATTACTTTTATCTTATCCTAAATTAGACCCAGACCGGGGTTTCCAACCTCAATCAAAGCCTGTGCCTCACACGATGACTCTTACTTAAATAAAATAAAAAGGAATAGAGGAGCTATGAACGACTACTGAAACCATATGCTTAACACATGCAAGTCTAACGAAGTTTTCTTGGAAAGGATTTGAGATTCGGTTAGTGTGCATAGACTTCATCTTTCCTTAGGTGATTTTTTTGCCTTTTGACTGAGAAAGGACGGGCTGGCTGCCTATCAGAAACCAGGTTCTGCCTTGGCCGGCCGGGAGGAAGCCTCATCCCCTAGACACATTTGGCGCTCTTCATCCTTACCGCCCTGGGTATTGGGGCTGGGATCCAGACGTTTCTGAGCTAACATTAACGCCCCCCCCCGGATTTGCAGCAATTATCGGATGACAAGAAGGATTTCTCTGAGGAAGCCGAATAAATAGGTACCCGAAGATAACAAAAGAACTCGTCACTCGTTCCCCCAGCAGCAGCCTTCCGTCTCATGTCTGGTCGACAGTCTACTAGCTTCTGAGCATGCGGAGGAATCTCCTTTCGACAAAGATTCCCGCACGTAATGATGAGATAGAGTATCCGGCCGTGGATCAGACCCTATTAGTAAAGGCAAGGTCTGTATCTGCCTTTTTTCGGATATAGAGTTGGGATTAACTTCGCCGGTGAAGCCTTCAAGGTAGGTACAATGCGAGTAAGCCATTCTTCTTCCGGACCTACGTGTGTAGCATGGTCGTCAGCTCATCCCTAACTATGGATAGAGCTGGGGTAGGCAAAGGCCCAGCCCATAAAGACCGGTGCCGGCTCGTCTGCGCATATTCTTTTTTTACAGATTCAAACTATTGACAAATTAAAAAAAAGAAAGAAAAAACCACTATCTTACAATTCTAATGCGGTTAGCTAGGAATTTAGATGATGAATCCAGATCAGGTTCTTTCTCTCGACATGACTATCCGGGAATCTCGTCTAGAAGAAATCGTGTCTATTATTATTTAATTATTACTACGAGTCTTCAGTCGAAGTGGAGCTTGTCATTTGAATTGCCAGACCCCTGCCTGACTAGTCATCATTAGCTCACGGTCTGTTGGAGCGGCTTTGCCCAGTGATGAAGAGGAGCCTACCTGATGACAATGGGGCTGGGTAGTTACTTATCTGTGAGTATCGGAACTCAACTCCCGAACCTCTGGCTGTCAGTTGGCCCCTTGGAATGGGATTTGAAAGCGCCTTTTCTTCATAGTCAGAGTTCATCCTTGCCTGAGCCCGTCCTTCAAAGAAAGATCTTAACATTTGCGTAGATATGAGATCACGAGACAAAGCAAATTCACATCCTCAGATCTTGGCCTGATAAATCCTTATCTTCTCTCGCTCGATTGGGCGCTACTTGCCTATTGACAGAAGTCATCTCCGAAGCTGTTCGACCTCAACTCGCTTTTTTTGTTGATATCATAAGGGCTAGAGGAGGAATAAGACCGATTCGATGTTGGAGCTTTTATATTCCAATTTCTTTCTTTGTCTGAAAGACATTCGGTAGAATTTTACTTCTTCCGCTTTATCTATCTAAGCCTCCTCCTTTTTCCTTAGGCTGCCCCTTGAGGGTGCATTCATGCTGTTACGGGACGAGATCTAGGATTGAATTCCTGTGGATTGATGTAGCTTTTTAGCTCTTTCGTTTCGAGAGCTTCCTTGTCGTGTGTAATCGAATTCAGGTTATAGGGTATTCAAACTAGAAGCACTACCGAGGAAGTGAAGTCTCGCAAATATCTTTTCTTGAGCGAACCACTATGCTATGCTTGGCTGCTTATGGCGCGCTTAAAAAGTGGCATAAGTGAATTCTGAGATGGAAGCTAACAAGCCTCTGTTCAAAAGTTGTTCGGATAATTAGATCAACACCGGTAGTCTGCTAGCGCTAAGACTAGGCCTTACGTTATCCGATTCAAACTGTCCTTTCTTATGGTATAGAGCAGGGAATGTTCTCTTCCTTTGAGAGTCTCCAGACGCGGTTCTACGTCCACTAGATGTATGTATGTGAATAAGATCCAGCCACAGCCTAACTAATAAAGCCGGGAGTGAGTTAAAAATCCCGTTGATGAACCAGTTTAGGATAGTTACCCAGAACGTATTGAAGCTTACCTTATTAGAGAGCGTAGCGGTAAGAAAGAAAAGAGTGGAAGGATTCTAGCCAAGACGGAGATGCAAGCTTTCTTTCTGTTTCTGCTATTGGATGTCATAGGTTAGCTCGCGGAGCGGCATACCGGAAAAAACCTTCATAAGATAAGAAGAGTTATATATACTCTTACAAGTGAACTGGACAACTAAGCTGGTCAGATTGACGAATTCGTTCCAATGACTCTGCTTTATAGACCTAGAGGAGTGGCTACCTATCCTCTGTGAATGAGAACCATTAAGAGTGATATTCGTGTGCCTGATGAAATAGCTAGAGTTGATGATATAACTCTAACAACGTGCTAAGACTGGTTTTTCTCTTCCGTCTGTGGGATTTTAAACAAAATAAATCCTACTGATTGTTCACGATGGTCTGTCCAAGGAACATTGCATTGCGGCCTACTTGTTCGCTCGGGAGGTATTCAGGTAAGGTATCAAATGGGCTACATCAAACTCGCATGCCCAGTAACCCATGTGTGGTATTTAAAATGTCTTCCTAGTTATATTGCTTTTAATCCCTTAAAGAATTAAAAGGCCTAGTCTACTGCGATGTGTGATTTGATCGAAATGCTGATTTTACAGATTCCGAATGTAGCTGCCCTTCTGCTGCCGCGGGTAGGCCATCATATGTGTGTGGTGCGGCTCTAGTCTGGGAACTTATGCCGGCTTAGTAAGTCTGAAGCTTAGGTGTGATGAGCTACCTGGACATTCTATCTAATCTCGTAGTGGACAGGCTGCTTCGAAAGAGTCTTGCTTGCGGTTCGTGACCTAAGCGACCACGGATTTAAATATAGCTAAAGGTATGCCCAATATAAAAATGATTTTTCCGCTTTGATCAAGTCGGGGTACTAAAAACTAGTTTTGGTGCCTCTCTCTTCTTCTCTAACGGCTTAAGTTATCCACTCAAGTAGCCCGCGGGATATGGTTATTAGTTTGAATCACTTTGTCTTGTCACTATAGGTAGGAATCGACGACAGCATATTCTAAATCAACATCTAAATAGGAACCCCCATCGAGAAAGCAAGGACGCCCAAATGCTTTCTTTGGAAGAATTCTTTTATTTACTTTTTTAGTAAGTAGGGATGATGTATGGAACTTAGTTCCTCTCTTGGTAATCTTAGACTCCGAGCTCTTATAACTTAAAAAGAGTATAGCTAACCACTTTCAATCAAGTAAACATTCTATAATCAAAGAATGGGTGGAATGATCTACAAAGGAGTGAAGCCGCTCGACTGTAAGGAGAGGAGCGAAAAGGCGGAAGGCTCTGAAAGAGGTTTCCAATGACTAGCTCGAGTTCTGTTCAAGCTTTGATTCATGTTTGCCTAGTTCTTGGGCTAATAAGGCAATGTCTATTGTTGCCAGCGATTATGATTTCGGTTACGACGACAAGGCTCTCTTTGAGAAGACCTACTGCTACTCCGCATACGCTTGGTGTGCCTTCTCCTCTTACGGAGGTTGAAACCACTTTCGACGGGTATCAGAATCGGAACAGACCAATTACCAGAAAAAGAAAACTTTTTCAACAGCCTTTTCGGCTAGGACTTTTTGTTCGTTTGTAATACGGGACAACTTTTTGTCTATGAGCTGACTGCTTTCTTCCCGGACTCGGATATGAAGAAGCCTGAGTTCCATCGGGTTCACTCATTGCCTCAGCCCTTCAAGGTGTACAGCCACCATACCTGACTGCTTTGATCGAAGCTTAAACAGGGCCAGTGCTATCAGAGTGCTTTACTTCAACTCGACGGTTATGCCACGCACGATGAAGAAGTTAGGAAAAACATCGCATGATCTGGTGCCCACTGATGTTGTGGTGAGTCATTTTTTTGTAGTCGATTCGAATGCATCGTATAATGCGCTCTTTGGCCGATGAGCGGAGAGATCAACAAGAGAATCCGAGAGTGAACTGGGCAGATGTTGTTTATGAAGCCGAGGTTGATGATGATAGAGACGTGATAGAGCTTAATGAATTGGCCACTGCCCCCGGCAAAATTAGATGATATTGGTCTACAGTGAAGGACCCTACGATGGGAGTGAATTTAGGCTTGGGTAAAGAGCATCAGCAAGATCTGTCCTTGTCAGCGTGAGGGAAAGCCTTAAGAGCAGACTGTGGATTCTGCATAGCCCTCTGCTCCACAACCTCTACCCTCTTCTCCCCGTCGTTCAACTAGGGTAAGAGTTTTTCCTTCTTACCTCAATGACTACCATTGTTATCCTGCTCTTGCTGCTTTGTATGAGCCTCAATCTCTGATATTAAGACCGTTCTTTCTCCAGAGGTGGAGGTGCCTTCAGCCCAAAGCGCAATAGAAAAGTAAGTAGAAAACGGGGCGTAATCGTAAAAAATTTAACCGTATCCACAAATTCCTGCCATATCAACCCATTTTAAAAGTAGTTACGTGAGAGTTCCTTAGTTAGGTCGATAATATGATCCATTGGACAATTACTTAGATCCCAGACATATTCGGTAAGAGAACTTTCCGACGTCCATGTTGGTGGCAACTGAATACCAGTTTCACCCATGTTTTTCGATACGCAAGAACATAAGTGACTTAGCACAGATTGACGATCATCTAGAGCTACAAACTAAACTGAATAGGATAGGATCCTTTTCGTTCAAGAAAGTCGGAGTAGTGAAATGAAAGAAGTATAGAGTTGTTGGTTGTTTTGACACGTAAGGGAAAATAGGAGGTGGCAGGATTTACTACCACTAAAGCCCTATGGTAGTGATGCTTGGTCCCACTACTCCTTCGACTGCCTTGTATCAGGTGAAGAAAAGGGGGTGGTAGGCTTAGTAGGGCTCGAACCTACAATATCACCGTTATGAGCGGTACGTTTCAACCAATTAAACTATAAGCCCCTACGAATCTCTACATGCAATTCGCTCACTTCGGGAAGGAAAGAGGAGGCCTTTGCTCTATCTGCTTCTTCCTCCTCCCAGGAATGAACAAAAAATTTCTTTATTTTTTTTTCTTTATAGATAGATATAGAATATTTTATCTATTATATTATTCATTAATAAATATAATTTAAGCAAGCGGCCCTTTCGCGACTCAAACAGGCGGGGGCTCTCTATTTGCTTGCAATGCCGGGTTAAAGATTCAACTCTTTATAAGCAGTTCTAGGACTAAAAAAGTTTTTTTCCAGGGGTGGATTTTCCCTTGTTAGGGTTGAACGAACATACTCGTCGATATGCCTTCATGTCGAGAGTTCGCTCCCTCTCTCTCAGCTAAAGAAAGAGATAGAGAATTCATTCACTATGCGGATCGATCGTATCTTTACTTCTCTCCGATTGTGATTTCCCACGTGCCGTACTATACCGACCGCTCAGGAAAAGAAAGAAGAACCAGGCTACTCCTCTTCCCCTTTCTGAATTAACTTGTCCTTGCGCTTACCACTTCTTCAAACTTGCCAGCGAGTGTCGATCGCTCCTTAATCCCCCCCCCTGGTCGGCGCTATGGGAATCAATGCCTGGGGTACCTACCGCTTTCGATTCCAACTCTTTGTGACTTTGTTAGTTAGCCTTCCAAGGTAAGGTAGGCCGTTAGCCCATTCCCTCTCTTCTTTGAAAGTGTGTGGTCAGGGGGGCCACCTCTCGAAACATAAAGAATATGATTATGATGTCATTCAGCACGGTGCTGCACAAGCTTCGGAGCGATACACTGAACACAAAAAAATATCGAATTATTGCAACTACGAACATAAAAGAGTCTCGGTCGGTCGCCTTCTGGGAATTGCCTAGCTCAGCTACGAAGATTTACCACCACCTTCCATAAGGCCCTATATATATATATTATATAATCAGGAAAAATTTAGAGTGAAACTACGAGCTAAAAGTAGGCGTCTAGAAGATAATAAGATAGCACCACTCGCCCTAACGGTATCTGGATCAGCAGTATCTGTCGTTAAAGGTAGTCGTTCTTATCTAAAGGGGTCCCATGTTGGGTATTACCATGGATAGTAAGGATGTTGAATTTGGTGATCGTGATAGGGATGAAGATCTAGATGATTCAGATTATGATCTCGATCTAGTCGACTCTGTTGATTCAGTAGATCTGGCCGGTTGAACGCTTTCTAGCAGCACCAAAAGCTTCGGTAGTGGGATGGGGAGTTTATATCCAGCCCTGGCTGTTGGTTTATGAAATCCCGATTTGAACATCCAGAACGGACGCTTCTCTTCTCTACGATTGTATTTTCGGATCCAGCGAAAGCAAAGGCAGCGAAGCTTAAAGTAAGCCCCTTCTGACTCGAGTATCCAGTGGTGACAGAGAGCAAGCTACTTTATGGGAGTTAAGTGGGAGAGGGTAGTTGGTTTGATTCGCAATGGACCCTCTTTTTATGTTTATGTAATTTTTTTTGATTTAAATTTTAAATCTAGAATATATTGCTCTAGCCTAGCTAGAGGAACAGAAAGACAAGGAGACATGACAACGAGGATCGTCGGCGATCCGATTCCTTTAAAATTTCCTAAACTTATAAAGCATACACAAAAGCACCCGAAGATGCTGAATCATCCACTGAGGAGTAATAAAATTTGGTTTCATCCGAACCCACCGAAGCATCCAAACCAAAAGCTCCAGTTTCCCCCTAATCTTAAGAATCCGAAGCTTAAGCCAAATCTGAAGCTAGAATAGAGGGGAATAAATGATTCCAGTAGCCAAGCCTGGGGTCTATAACCACAATAAGAATACCCGCGATCCGGGGCATTCAGCAGTTGAAGTTGATGATTTGTTTTCAAATTTATCGTCTGTCTGTGTGAAAAGTATGTAGGATCCGATGCAACTAGAAGTAAGTCGATTCCGTCTGAGAATGGTTTCAGTCCAAACCTTTTTTGTCGAGTGAAACTCCGCTTCTTAAGAGCTTATTTGGACAGACTCACTCCCTTACTCGCTGGGTTTGGCGTATCCAAGGTAGCGCCAGCAGCAAGCGTAGGTAAGTGCGTTCGTTAGCGCGTTACGTTTTCTCGCTTGCTAGACACGACAACTAAGGATAGGCGCGCTGGGATAGCAAGCAAGTTTGTTGAAAGAGGGGCAGTAGATTCTAGATCTGCTGAAAACCTGGTTATGTTATAAGGGCTATATCTTTATTCCATGGTAGGGCTAGGGGCAGGTTGGTCTAAAAGGGAAAGAAAAAAGGTGACATACATTCCATTCGGGGACATAATAGTGATGACTATCGAGCACACTCTGTTATATCGATCCCAATCAATGGTTTTTTGGGGAAGTCGATGTCCCTATGCTTTATGACATCTTTTCTCTTCTCCGTAGTGATCAGTGTATGCACGTAGCATCACAGTAAATCTTTCATGCTTGGTTCCGGTCGCGCTCTTCTTCTAACTGCAGGAGTGCTGCGCCCTGTCTTACTCTTTTTGTTGCTAATGAATAGCCTTTTTCTTGGTGATTCATAGCCAAGGGACTCGTGACATCCATGTACTGAGTCGTCAAATGAGCCGCGTTAAGAAAACCCAAGCTTATACGCATTGGCCCACAGGGTGCCCCAATAGGGCCCGAATGAAAGACCCAAGCCTACATGGACCATCCTACAAATGAAGACTTGGGCCTGTTTCGATGAAAGCCTACAGAAGGGAACAAGCCTACCCATCATCAAAGCAAGCCCAAATGGATTGTCTAAAGGCGGGCATTCTATCTCACATATCGCGCATTTGTCTGAATGATAAACCGGTGGCATTTGACGACCGACCACATGCAACTCTTGCCTGGGCCAACAATAGCTCCCATTTTAGCTAAAGCCAATGGATTATAATATTCCATAGGCAAACTAGGAAGCCGGATCCAAGCTATGAGTTTTTTGAAACTATCATCAACAGGATTTTAATTCGGTGACCATTGCCGAACTGTTAAATAATGTCCCCCAATTACCCAAGGACCTCCTTCAAGCACATGCTTGTAATCCTCCTTCCTCTCAAACACTGAAATAATAAATAATAATGCCCAAGATCAACAATCTTATACCTCCCGTCCAGTTGCCACAGCTGTTTCACTCGCACCTAGGTAGGGAACATTCATTCAAGGTAAGGATAAGGATCCGCGCTCAAGTCACCGGAAGAAGCAACAGGGAAGGATGTTGTCGCAGTCAAGACTTCGGATCTTAGTGCACTATTTCCTTTTTCCACACTTGTTAGAAAACCCGTATTTTTGGCATAAACCGATTTTAAGGGCAGAAAAAAAATGATAAAAGTTATCTCCATATAACTGAAAAACCTATAAAATGCTAAGTTTGATCGGCTTTTTGACATGACTTCACATGAAAAGTGGCAAAAAGGGGACTACTTTGGCATCTATATCCGTTTGAAAAAAGTTGTCAAGTTCTGACCACAAATTCCATTTCTAACTTTTCCATATAGAGGAGATAACAAGTTTCCAAATTGTCAATAGTATTGATCGGTTTTTGGGGAGATATCTCTGCCATAAAAGAGAGAGCTCCTAGCCCCCCTTTTCTGCAGATCAAAGAGCGACTCCCCATTCATCCGAAATAGTTTAGTATAGAACAGAGGCATTCTGGATCGACTACACGCCCATCTAGTGCAGTGGCTTGGAAGCAAGCTACCTTGACCATCTTCCGAAGTTATAAATAATCTACTGATCGAAGGCTGTAAGGGCGGACTGGTCTACATTAAGCCACACCACAGTGACCCCCGAAGCGATCTTCTTCTAGTTGCGGGACGAAATCCGACAGCTTATTTTATTGTTGGGCTGTGAATAACCAGCCCAGCAATAAGCTTAATTATTCCATAAGATAACGGGGCGGGCTTGCGCGCGAGCCGAATGACGTAGGTGCACAAGAGTACTTCGCGCCACAATCATCTCCTTTTTATAGGTTCTACGGACCGATGCCTGCTGCTTCATCTGGGAGAAAAGAATCATAGATATGCCGGTCATTAGAAGGAAGAACCGCCATAAAAAGATTCCTCGTGTATCATCTGTAGCAAAACTATGAACGGGAGCTAGCAATCCGGACCGTATTGAAAAGGTTCCTAAGACACAGCATAGAAAAGTAACAATATTAAGAAACGAGGTCCAAGAATGAAGAAGGGGTAGAATTACTGAATGAATACGAGCTGTGGCTAATACCCGAGGCATAAAAGAAGCATTTTCTACGGGATCCCGAAACCACCAGCCACCCCGACCTAATTCATGATAAGCCCACCAACTTCCTGGCAAAATGCCTACGGTTAAAAACCACCGACATGTCAAGATCCAAATTCTAATTGGTTCCCGGTCTTGGTCAGAAACCACTGTGTTCGCGCCGGCGGTCCAACAAAGAGGCGAAGTAGTGGTATCTTTCTTTCCATTACGAACAACACGCTTCGCCTGCTCTCCCCCCGTGTCCACTAGCGCTCCTGTCCAGAGCGAAGAGAAGGCGAAAAAGCGCCGCCGAAGCAGGCTTCTATTGCTACGTAACAATAGAGCGGGATAGCATTTTGCGCCCACATCTTTGAATTTTAGGGTAAAGAGCTCACTTGTTATATGGGATCCAAGGCATCCAACAGAGCGAAACAGTGTTCCATTCTTTTCGGTGGCATCCTTCCGCATTGGTGGCGAATGACCTGCCACAATCCCATTCATCATTTTGGATCTACATAAGCCAAAGCCCATAGCACTGGCGACGTCTCCGGCATAAATGCAAGGAGGATGTATAGCTGATATAGGATCTTGTGGAACAGGATTTGATTCTGCAAGCGGTTCGGTACGAACGAAGAAATTTCGAACAAAAGGGTCGGAACTCGCTGATAGGAAAAGAGAGAAAAACAAAGCAATGCCAAGAGCTCCGTCTATCGATGAACAGCGGATTGACGGAGCTCTCTCTTTATCATCTCGTGCCAGATGCAACAAAGGATGAGTCCTTTTTCCTTCTCGCGAACGAAGTTCAGAATAAAAAAAGGTTCGTAGAATGAAGGGGGTGTACAACTGGGGCGCAGCCCAACTTTTTTGTTCGTAACGAGAGAGAGAGAGAATGGAGTTCTTCACGAAGTTCGAAACAAAGGAAAAAAAAAGACTTTCTCTATGGCCTCCTCGTTTTGAGACATTATGGCTTTGGAGTCGACCCCGGTAACAAAGAAGGAATCCATAAAAACTTAGGATCCAACACCATGATAAAATACTACCCTCATGATTAGACCATGTCCCTGAGATTTGATAAAAGAAAGGTGCATTAGCGGTTAATACGTTGTAATTGGATAAGTTATTAGGAATATGACAGAACAAAAGACCAAGGAAAGAAAGAAGAATACACCAAAAAGCAGGTGCTGCACCAAACACTGGTCGTTGTTTCTTGTTGTAAGTGAATGCAACGAAAAGACCCGGAAATAACGAATAATGAAACAATTCATATATTGACATTTCGTGCTCATTTCAAAATTTCTGCTTTGTTATTCCCATCATCCGGTAACTACAGGATGATCCACAAGAAAGGTGGCAGGATTCGAACCTATAGCCGGCCCGCCCATGACCTAAGAAGATTATCCTTATGACCAAACAAGGACCAGCTTACTTACTTCTCGAGCGTACCATTCCACTTCTTCCCCAGCAACTTTATTCTTTTTTGGGGTAAAAATCTTCCTTCAAATGCTCTTATTGGATTCTCGTATTACTCAAAAGAACTTAACTTATCATTACCATTAGAGTTGACTGTATTATATCCAAAAAAACAATAGGGTTGGAACCTTTATTAACCCATCAAAGAGTTTGGTTGTTTTTTTCAGAACGAAACGAGGTAATCAACGAAGAAGAGAAGACGAAACTCCGATATACATTTGTTGGCCTATCGTCTTCGATTTGTTTAAGTGCCGTACTCCTTCTCAAGCCCTTTCCCTTTGGTCGAGCACTCAATCAACCATTTAGGAATAGACCTACCTGGGGAAAGACAGGGAAGGAATGTGGACAAGACAACGGTTTCAATGACTCCGAATTCCGGAGTGCAATAGAGAGTAGACAGCCTCAATCCTAAAAGCAAGTCAAGCAGAGATGAGTGCGCAAATAGCGTCTTTGAGAAATGTCTTACTGAGAATCAAGTGTTCAGTACAGTACAATCGTCTCACGTGCTGATTTCCATCCGTTCGGTCCTCACTCTCAACGCAAACAGTAGTCAGGGAGCGAAGCCGCTCGACTGTAAGGAGAGGAGGTGGAGTTGGTAAGCGAAGGTGAATACCGCGGCAGGTTAACCAAATAGGAGTCGAAGGCGCGGTATTGGCACGGGAGTTCTAGTTAGTCGTGAAGCTGTTTTCCACAGCGCCTTTGGCGCCTCTACTTCATCTTTTATTTATTCCAGAACCTTTCTTTCAGAAGAACCTATCCTGAAACTGTGACCGAAAAGACATCCTTTGTCATTAAGCGGGGCACCTACTGAAAGGAATCTTGCCCCATAGAATTAGGTCCAAGTAGACAAAACAACTAATGAAGCAACAACAACCAACACACCTTCTGCAGCAGATGACGACTCTCGGAACTCCCATCGAAAGACAAAGACTTCGGGGAGCGGAGAAGATCCAATAAACTATCCTCGCGTCTTGCTTCTCCGTGATGATGATCTATATTACTTGGGCTTTGCTTGGCAACAGCTCCCACTAGCTCCTCGGGGCCTCTCCAGCCATCTATATTTATGACGAAAACAAGAGAAATGATCACTTTTCCAATAGGTTTCAAATGGAATTCATCTCAAATGTCAGATGAGGTTAGGGAATAAAAAAAAAAGGGTAATGTGTGGTTTGCCGCATAGGTGCAGTAGACTTGTTTGAAAAAGGAACATGGCGCTAGGTAATAAAACTGATAAGTGATATTTGTCAATAGGGGGAAATCAAATTGTTTCAGAATGTAGGGTTAGGGCTGAAACAGCTAAAGAGCACTTAGCCAATAGAGAGATGGGACTTTGTCAGTTTGTCAGTACGGCAGATATAGCAATGTGGTCCGCAAAAAAGGCTATCTCAACTAGGGGCGATTTCTATCAACCCCGTTTTCAGTAACAAACGCCTGCTCAATTGAAAAAAAGTGCATTCCACCTACATGCGAAAGTAGTAAAATTGCTCTTTTTTGTGCTTTCGATACCTGAGCGTGCCTGTGTTGAACGTACCATAAGCAATTCTTCCAAGCTAAACCTCCATGGAACGGTAGCCCGAACCGCATTGAAGTAGTGCACAACTAGGCGTCAGTCTTTCTCTAACCAAATATGTCTCCAATTACGGACCCAACTTAATTGCTAGTGGCGGAGCTGTGTCCTTTATATGATAAATCGAACTTTGTTGAGAAAGTACCCGAATTAGGGTTAGGGAGAAAGACCACAAGCTTTCCGGAAATAAATCCGGCAAGCAATCCAGGCACACCTCTCCTAGTGTTCTTGTTGCCTTCCACCTGAACTGAATGAGCAGCTAGCTGACTCGAACTAACCATCATTTTGTTTTGATCCTCAAATGGCTTGCTTTAATTCTCCGCAGAGAGGGAGAAAAAGCTAGGTCAAGGGGAACCACCTACCACTGAACCTGTGGACGGGATCAAAGAATCAATCAGTTGAATTTTTAGGCCTTAGCCCCCATCCCTTAGCCTTAAGAACAACCAAACCGCCGGCTCCCTGACCTTCTCTTGCAGAGTGAATGGTGACAGAACACATTCTGTCGACTGGGTTATAAATGATAAGGTAGTTGGCTTACTTGCTTGTTAGAGGAAGGAAGGGGCATTCATCCAATGCTTACTTTTAGGCAAAGCATTAGCCTATTTCTGCGAGTCATAAACCCTGATCCGTTTATGTGGAAAAGACCCCGATTTTCTCAAAGATTAGAGATGTAACTGGTACTATGTCTCTGTCTTTGACCTATCGATTGAGGGGTGCTTCTTATCGTATCTGTGGTGCGCCCTATCGCCCTAAATCTAAGCGATGGAAGCGTCACTATCTTTGTATGCTTTCGCCGTCAGGCCCCTTACCATTGAAACTGTGGTTAGCATTTCCAGATTTGGGAGTGTTAACGCCGGGTGTCGCACGGGCCTTCATTCTTTATAGGGCTAAGTAGCGCCTTCGCTTTGTTTGTAATAAAAAGGAAAAGCGAAGGTCTTCGGACATTTTATCCAGTTAAGGGGAAGGACAAAGGAAAGATTCAGCGAAGG
>OY787643.1:97500-120000 GCA_963678965.1 Cruciata laevipes
TAGTTCCGTCCTCTAAAAATGAAGAAAGACTTGTCGGAAATCACCTGTTGGGTTGGTCCAACCAAGAAAGAAATGGGAGTCTTTTTTTCTTGTAGTGCCTTCCATTCCACTATTCTGATCAATATAATATATCTTCCGAACAACCAAGTCATAATGAGATTAAAAAGCGAGGCTTCCTTGGCCATGTGGAACATGGATTAGCATTATGTCATTCCTACAAGCGATCCCCCATCCAGGATTGGAAGAAGTGCTATATGAGGACTTCGAGATCAAATAGAATATGTTTTTTTCCATTCCTCGTGAGCCGCTTATTTCTCCGAAACAAGAGATCAAAGTCATCTTCCTCTTTTTTCCCAATAAGTCGACGGCCTTACACCATTGGGATACTTCGAATAAACTTGAGTACATATAGGATACACCGGTGCTAAAACCTTTTCTTAATATATCTTCCAAACTCTTGGGGTCCTTGCTCCGGATCTTATTCTCCCGGTGTGAAAGCAGTTGGTTTCGTAGTTTTAGAATTCTGCTGATCCCAAGTACTCCGTCTCTATCATTGCATATGGCAATATAGAAAGTAAAGAGGAAAAGGCATGACCAGAAGAATTGTGTGAAATAAGTGAATTTATCCAATTGAGGCATGATTGATTCGTCTAAAAAGATTCCCTCCAGACAGCCTAGCCCCGCCAAGCCTGTAGGAGTAGTGAATAAATATAGAGAGCTTGGTTGTTATTAACAAAGGGAAAGAAGAAAAAAGATTAAGCTCCAGCAGCTGGAATTGGACCGAGGGGTACTAATCCTTCAGACTGTCTCAATCCAGGTAACTCTTACTCCATTACTTACTGAAACTCCTTCTCTTTTTTATCTTCCCATCTAACTTCTCTAAACTCAAGTCGGTAACATAGGCTTCATTGTATTTCTTACCCGGTAATCATCGGTATAATTGAAAGTCGTCTTGGTATTGGATCCGCTCTTCTCATAGCATGAACATTCTATATCTACTTTATTTTTCTATATATGAATTTAGGAGGAAAAAATATATAACATAGAATGGTCCATAGAGATGGCATTTTCACTTTATTTTAGAGCAACCCCCTACCCGAACCATTCTTAAGACCGCTAAGCCCTCTCGAATGAGTTCTACTATAGAAGCTTTCAACGTAGACCCGGGTTCAAATCTTTCACTCACTGAGAAGTTAAAACCTGTGACTAAATCGTCCTGAAGACGGATGCGACGGGAAGAGGTGGCATTTGGAAGTGTTGCTGACTTAACATTTAGGTTTCGGCATAACAAAGCTTGCACTGTCTTTTCGCACTTAGGCGCACAGCGTGCTATTGGTAATGATTCTACTACGGTGCCACAAATTTGCAAGCTGATCCTAAGTAACCGTTGTTGTTCATTGGATTCCGGAGGAACTACTTCGTTAGGATTGGGGAATTGCTGCGATTCTTCCTGAATAGCCTGGATTCTCCCGTCGAGAGTCACTTTGAAAGTATTACCTAAACTCTTCCGACTGAATATGATAAAGCCTATAAAACAAGCAGCTACTATCATTTCTTCATTATAGATTAAGATCTTCTTCGAACTTGATGCACAAATAGATAAAATAGCAGCAAATAGCATCTTTCTAGCCTGCATATTCGTGGAACTCAATATCATTTTAAAAGCCTTATCTCTCTATCTTTCAGCAACTGAACGGGAAGTGGTTTAGGAAAGGACTTTTCATTTTAAATAGGATTCGGATGTGGAAGCCCAGCGAGAAAGGCCCTGACCCTGCCAACCAAATAAAAAGAAAAAAGAGAACGAAAAGAGAAGAGAACTTCGTATTTTGTTAACTCTCTAGGAGTCATGTTTAACCTTGAATACTATTAAAAAATTCTACAGCAATAGTCCCTCGGACTCGGAAAGTAATAACGAAAATGGCTAACCCAATAGCAGATTCCGCAGCAGCTACCGTTGGAACCAATAAAGCAAATGATTGACCCATCATATCATCCAAAGAAACAGAAAATACTAAAAAGTTCGAATTCACAGCTAATAACATTGATTCAATTGGCATTGACATAATAGGAATATTTCGTCTATTAAGGAGGATTCCCCGAATACCTGAAATAGAGATGATCATAGAAAATGTAAAATATTTGATAGGATCCATTTCGGGAACGTAGAATGGTTGAGAAATTCAAATGTTATAACTCCAGTACGTCAGGAACCATCAGAAAAAATAAGAGTACCCTCCAATAAATTTTATAACTTGGACAAAGTATTCACTTCGGCTTCCATGATCCACAAGATCCATATAGATATGGTTTAGCCAGTGAATGTTGTCCACGCTAAACAGAACCCGTTCGGCTACTTCCTGTAAATTCACCGCTGCTGGTAAGTTCACATCTTCATCTTCTAAAGTTGTATCGCGATATACGCGCAAAATAATATCGAGCTTTTCTACTATTTTCTCTTTGACAACATCTACAGCTAAATGTGTTATTTTGGTTTCCATATTCATACTAGTTATAGTATGAATCATTTTACCAGCGCGAATGGCCACCAGAATAGCTACAGGCAAAGCCAAACCCATTTGCAATAAGAAATCCGCAACAAGTGAACTCATCTGAGACATGACCGAGTATTCAAAAAATCTGATACCGACCGCCAAGAAGATAACGAAGCGACCGGTACTCTTGCGTCGAAGTAAAGTGTAGTGTGTGGTGGTTTTGCCTCACCAAAGTAGTGGGAAATTGGGGAAAAAGCCGAATGTCCTTGTACGACTAATTTGTCTTGTGGCGCCCGCTAATCCAATAACGCGATGGGGGGGGTGGCTTTGTTTGTTGCCTCTATTTTGATCTATTGTCGAAGCAAAAAGAAAGGGAAACTGTTCTCGAATCAGCAATGCCACATCTGACTCAATCAAAATGAAAAAAACCCCACTCTAAAGACTTTTTGGCTAGTATACCTTTTCCCGCTCCGTCGCCCATCTCGCTCTCTCTGGTTCCCCTTCGCCCTTAGTTAGGTCCTCTGCTTCAACGGTTGTTGTGCCTGCACCCTTACCTATAACTTCAAGGTCAGCAGTTCAGTTCCTTTACTTCGTCTGGCACTTCTCCACCCTCTGCTAGCTGCTTTCTTCTCTTATGAAATTGATTTTTGAATGAACTTGCAAACAATGGTTATTTCAAAGACCGTCTACTGTAACACCAACTAAGACCAAGAGCGTCCTCTCTTTAAATTAGTAGATAGAGCGGCTATGAGTAGGAGCTTGAAGCCTACCCGCAGTTGATGGTCTTGTTGGAATATGCGCTGTTCTCGACTCCGATGCTATTTCATCCGTAAGGTTTGTATTAGCACTCGCTTAGGTGCGTAGATATGCAAATCACTTAGTCCTTGAACTAGGGTAGGGATATGGCCTAGTAATCAAATTCAAATAGAGTACCAGTACTCTACTAGTGAAGGAGGAAATCGTCTTTTACATAGAAGGTAATTCTTGGAACTCACTTTTCCCTCTGAGACTGGCATGAAGTTATGAAAAGTTGTGTTTTCTCGGGATTTTTGGCAGCAGCAATGGTCTTTCTGCCCGTCCCTTTTTCAATTTCAACTAAGCTTGGCACAGCCGCCTAAGAAATTAGGTCACGGTCGCGGATCAGGAGAGAGTGACTTGTGTGACGCATCTATATCTGGGGATGATCGGGAAGAATCTGGTAAGTTCGCTCTACACTGTCCCTTAGATTGGGAAGGACATAGGCTCGGCACATTTCGTAGCTATCATCGTCGCGTCCGTCAAATTCAGGCGTTGGTACATTATACTGGGTGGCAGCTTTTCGGTACACGGCCTTGCGTTGTCGTCAGCCGTACGCCGTTGAGCAGCAGTCTTTAGAAGCATGTCATCATAGTACCGAAAAAAGTTTCTTTTTACCTGCTTGTGAGGACCCCGAAGCATAGTGATTCGGGTCTGGGCTTTCCCCTTCGCTTTGCGCACCCGGAATGAGCCCCACACCGGAAATTATCTGGTGGAGGAGTAGGGGTTGGCGGTTGACTGAACCACCCTTCATTGATTCCACCCGACGGAGGATAATAAAATTGAGCCACAGCACGAGTCAGGTCATCCATCAAGACATACCCCAGTTCTAAGGCGACCTTTGACAGAACAAGACCACCGATTACTTTTCCAATACGGAAGACAAGGATTCGTACTCTTTTCGGTACCTTCCTCACAAGCGGTATCGAACAAGAAGAGCTGGAAGGGAAGTCGGACGGTAGGACTGTATTGCTCAAGAGCAGGATATTTATTTACAGGAAATAAGACGGGGATAAGCGCCCTATCCACCAACCAGTAACTGCAAAGAAATAGAAATAGCGAGATGATCCATCATAACGAGAATTTCCATTTGCATTACCAGAAGAAAGAAAGATGCGCTAAATATATTTTGGGGATATAGACTAGGAAACTACTATTGGCTAATGGAATATATTAGTCTAGCTCTTATATATATTATGAAAATGATCCTAGTACTTTTACTACCCTATAGGGAATAAAATAAGAAATAGTCTTGCTTTATGGTTTTATTGCTTTATTCCTCAGGTCTCAATGATTTTTGACCGACTGTAGCTACTTAGTCACTCACTCCTAAGAAAATTCCCATTGCCTTAGACTTATCGATCTGATAACTATCGTAGTAACGGTTAGAGGAGTAGGTAAGGTGAAACCGGGTTAGGCACAGGAGTTGGGGGCGATCAAGTCAGATGCTTGCTTCTTTCTGTCGGCTCTGGGTCTTAGGGAATTCTCTTCCACTCCCGTAGGACAGTAGGCTATCTTCTTACCGAGCGGGAAAGGGTTTTCATATCTTCCTTGTACAGAGAAAAGAACTATATATGCTCTTGCGGTAGTCTTGATCAATCGACTCTCCTACCTAAATCATCTCCATTATAGCGCTTATACACTCGAAACGAAAGAGGTTATTACCGGGAGAGCCCGCGTACTGCACAGTACTTTAGTTGACAGTGACAGCTATCTGAGTCAGATTCTAAATGAGTATCCCCAGCGGTTCCGTTTTGGGCAGGCTGGTGCCGGTCCCCGGATGGTATAAGTCCTTTTCTTACTTTAAAAAGAACAAAAGTAGACGAAAGGGGGAAGGTCGGATGATATAAGTTCAATAACCCCAATTTTTCACCCATCCTATTTCATATTTCAATATATACGACGATCCGGTATTCAAATGTAACAAGAAGAAAAAATAGCAATATAGAATCTTACGAAACTCTACCCATCTATGTTTTTTAGATTTGATAGATAAAGAAATCGTATGCCAGGAACCAGATTTGAACTGGTGACACGAGGATTTTCAGTCCTCTGCTCTACCAGCTGAGCTATCCCGACCCATTCCCAAGATAGATCCTAATTTGATTAGGTGTTGGGATATATATATCAATGAAAAGATAAAAAGCGGATTACAAATCGGACCAACAAAAGTCTACACCTAGGGATAAGATTCTTCATTGCAGTTGATCTTGCTAAGAAATCCGTTCGTTCCTTCTAAAGACTAGGCTTTTGGGGGCGTTCGGTAGCGATCTTATCAAGGAATTGGGATAACCACCCTAGCGAACTATTGCCTTTTGCCCGCTTCTGCAGAACTCTTGGGACTAAGATTCCGTATCTAGTACAGTCAATTAGAGGCTTAGACTATGTATGGATGTAGCTCACCCAAGATAGGTAGGCGCGGAAGGAAGGCTCAGCCTAATAATTAATCACTTATTTTCCTATTCTTGGTTTGCTTTTGGTTGCACTGATTAATTCCGGTTTAGCTTCAAGATAAGCTTTAAGTCTAGCTCCAATTGAGCCTTTGAGATTGTCTCATCGGGAGGAAGTCTCCCCATACACCCGGGTGACCCAGTAGCATATGCAGTAGCTCCAGACCTATACCCCTTCCTTTGTTTGGGATAGTGGTTAGGCATGCGTTTTATCAATTGAGAATGCAATCGAGGAGCCTAACTCGCATTAACGTAGTCATCTCCTGTCCAGCCTATTACTATGAGTTGGGTTTCGTAGAGTGAAAGGTTGGGCGTAAATAGCGCCTCTAGACCAAGTATAACAACGGGCTTTTACCCTAAAAATGAAAGTATTACCGTTGGCAGCCCCTACAATTCAATATCAGAGCTCGCATTGGAGGAATGTTGATTTGAGGTTCTTTCATCCTTCGTCCCGGAGACGAATCCAAGCCCAATCTCGATCTTAAAAAGATAGGACTCACATCGAATGGAAGGGTCACAGGGATGATACCCTCCTTCTAGGGGATCAAGAGCCCACGCATTAAGGGAGAGTCAGGTGTAGCAGGACTCGAACCCGCGACCCCCGCACAATAGGAGACTAGCAAAAACATCTTTCTTAGCTCTTCTTTCATCTTCGAGATTCGACTTCATAGAGGAGTCTTCCCAAATGCGTGGCTTCTCGCCTCTTTTGATAGGAAAACTAATGACGGAGAAAATACCCGTAATTTTGGTATCGGCCGTACCCACCTGAAGTAGCATAGCATCCCGCTCTTAAGGCTTGTTACAGCGCTGAAGCCTTATTTTATTTTTATTATAAGGAAGATTTTTAACCCCACCTTGAGGCATTTGTTATGTTCTTTATTGCTGTAAGGAAGTTTGATCTTGTCCCGATTGAACTGGAATTGGCTAAAGACCGGAGACAGACTTTCCTGAATGCAAGCAAGGGTTTCTAATCAATCCTTCGAGGGAGAATGCTCTTGATTTCCTTTGTCACTATACGAACACAATGTGAGAATAGCCTCAAAGATGGAATTTTACTCGCATCGGAAAGCGAAAGCAAGCTGCCCACTTCGGACTCGCTCACAGGAGAAGCACGGACCTTCGAGAAGACTAAGCTAATAAGTAAGGGTGAGCTCTTACTTAGAGAGAGTTGGGTAGAGTCAATAGCTCTAAGATCACATCGGGTTGGTCCTAACTGCTAGGCTAGATCTTTGTGATTCAAAGCAAAGTGCTTTCTCCTTCACTTCAATGGGTAAAGAAAGACCGGTTGACACCGCTTTTCAAAGATTGATTGTTAGCAGACTGAAAGTGCCTTGCCTTTTCCTTTTGATTACAGTGGGTCTCTCAACTCTCACTGTAGGAGGCTTCGCTCCCTGCTGAATCAGTCAGTGAATCAATAGTGGATATAGAAGAGTTCGAGTAGTGGATCTCGAGGTGTTCAATCAGGTCGTGGTGTGTCTGATGATTGAGCTCCGCCTTTAATCTGCGACTCCCCTGCCCCGAGCGCTGGGAGAATTGGCTCACCCGGGTACCACTGTTCGTTTTTCTTTTACTACGTGACAGCTGGATCGGTTCGTGCGGAGAAAAGACCTACTTTGGTTGGAGATAAATCCATCAGTTGCGCTATTCTATTGGTGTCTGAATAGGAGGAACATGAAATTGCCTGCCCCGGCACACAAAGTTAATGAGTAAAGTCTAAGCCTAAGGATCACGACTAAATGCGGAGAGATAGATAAGACCCTCCCCTCGCTCTTCAACAATTCTGTGTAAGTCAAGCTTCTCGATCCTCCTCCTCCTGCTGAGCCAATGAGCTCCAATCAGGCAGCACGAATTCAAGAATTCAACCACGAGGGATGCCAAGCTGCTCTGATTCTCCTCCTAGCGGGGGCTACTCACTCATTGTAGTCGTTAACCTCCTCAACAGGCCAATAGACAGAAAGTTAATGCTTCTACCCTTCCCAGTGAGCTAGTTTTGCTTTCGGTTAAGTGCTTAGCCAGCCAAAGGGAGTTTAGGATTGGTTGGAGGTAGATGGAAATAACTAGTAGTTATCCTAGTTGCATAGTTGTTCTGGTATCATATGTTCTCTCTCGTAGGGATAAAGAATATAGTAAAGGGGAAGGCTCAGTGTCGGCTACCAATTCATGTAGTTCAGTCTGACATGTCGTAGTTCACAGTTTCACATGTTGTAGTCCTAATATAGTTCGCCTATCGGTGAGCCGTTGGGGGCCCCTATATAGTATAGAATTTCCCTCCGAAAATGCATGATCCCGCCTGGAGGGGAAAGCCTTTTTGAAGGAGACTAGTTGAACAAGAGGAATGAATGGAGTCAAATACGCATCAAGAGAACAGTAATCAGTCCCACACTTGCTATTTTTCGTATTCACTATTCCCAATTACCGGGTTTAGCGACAAAACTCTATTCGATAGCATCCTATTAATATGAAACGTCAAGATCCTCCTTTCCTTACTAATGGGCAATCAGGCTAGGCCCCAATAAAGAGAGTTGGCTAGGTATGGCACTTCCTTTCAAAGATAAGGCATATTATAGGCACCGGCTCTTCCCCGAAATAAGAAATAGCGTCAGTCCGAAGTGGATATCTTTTGACTCAAAAGGGGTTGCAACCTATGAATGTGCAGCCTAGTCTAGAACAGTAAGAGCTCCGTCTGTGGCATTTGTCCTGAGAACAGTCTTCCTTCTGTCTTGAACCTTCCACCAGCAATGTTCCATTCTTTCACCCTTTATTTCATAACCTAGCGCAAACAGCTTATTCCCTTAGGGGCTTAGGACTAATGAGGAACTGAACTCGCTAAGAGATAAATGATATGGGATAGACATAAAGAGAAGGAATAGCGGGCATTTCAGGGAAGAAGAAGAATAGAATAAAGGCTCCATCGACTATCTCTGCTAACACGATCATCATTGGATTCTGTCTATTTAATTTATCTTATCAATTGGTTAAATGTACTAAGCGGACGTAGCCCATGAGAAGGGCAAATAAGATAGCGAGGCTCGAAGAAATAAACTAAGATAGGGGGTTTTCAACTGAGTGAATTACTGGAGTTACAAGACTCTATTGCCTAACATAAACTAGGACATAAACAAGGGTTTAGGAATAACTTGGGTACGATATTGAAGGATGGGGAGTTTTTACTTATTCTGATTACGGAGTGAAGCTTAAGATCTAGGAATGAAAAAAGGAGGAGCCGGAATCAGGACATTGGCAGAGACAGAGCGTTTAAGGAGCTAAACAGCCCAGAGGATAAGCCTAGGAGTCGAAGTCTTTGCCTCTTAAGAAGCTAACAAGAGGGGTCAGAGTCTTTCTTTCGAGGGTGGCCAATGTGCGGACCGTGTGCCCCTTTCATTATTTAGCAAAAGGGCAATTGAGAATCAGCTCTTTGATGGTTGATGGACAGAATGCCCTGTTGGAGGAAGACAGTAATCCCTATATGTAAATAGAATAGGGGTTTGTCCTTGGATTATATGTATTCTATAATATTAAATTTCTATCCAGTTCTTTCCAAGTAGGGTGTGAAATGATCTAGTTGGAGTTGGACTCTCTTTCGATGGAGAGCCGCGCTGACCTTTACCAAGGCCAGAGGTAAGATTTAGACTATCAGTACCCTTCGCCAGCAGGAGATAAATGAGGGCAGCTTCATTCAGGAAAAAGATCAATAGGGACAGTTATCGGGATATTAGTAGTCACATTTTCCTTCCCTCGGGTTCAGTCGGATAAGAAATCCGTACCTCTTTTTCATCAAGCGCAGGCAAGGTAGCAGGATCAAGGGCTATGAAAAGGTCTATTGCAATCATTCCTCCCGAGCGTAAGAGCTCCCCGTAGAAGTCTCCTAATTCTTTTTTGTATGCTGTACTGCTCTGGATATGGTTATTATTTAGCAGGAAGATAGGGTAGTGTTAGAAGATAAGGTGTGCCAAACACGAAAAAGGGAAAAGGAAGGATGTATTTCTCCTATCTTATCTTAATTCTTCCTCGTTGATCCAACCAGTGGCTGGCCTTTTTTCAAGCGGGATAAGCACAAGTAAGTAAGCGTAAGCTAATAGCAATCAGCCCATCAGTGATCAATGCTACACTATTTTCACAGTCTTCTATTGAATAGTCCACCTTTCATGCAAAGTCAATCTACTTAGAATACACTAAGGGCCAGCCCCTCCATCTAGTTTCCTCCCTTCACCTGTCCAATCAGAATAAAGAGTAAGAAAAGTAGAAGTCTAAGTTACAACAAGTGTACCATCCTTTACCGAGTAGTCAATGAAGCAAGCCAGCAGGGTAAAAAGCTAGGGATTTTTTGAAAGCTAGGTAGAATTCCTGATAAAGAGGTGAAGTCTCAGTTCCTCTCGATGGAGTTGTAGTTGAAGTAGGGAGCACTATATCTAATGGAAGAGAATGGATTTTTTGGTAAGATACAATTCTATGTATGATGGGGCTATAGAATAGATGTTACCCAGTCTTCGTATTCTAATCCGACCGGTGTATCGATAACATGTGTTTGATCGAATCCCCTCAACAGAAATGAAATGGAGGTAACAGATAATGCCGAAGCTTGACCGAAACTTATTCTAAATTAGAGTCTCATCTATCTCTTGCTTATTAATAATGACTAAAGTGACTTAGGTACTCAATCGTTTGTTTGTTCCTTTCCTTCCTCATTCTTCTATGAAATTGAATCTTGGGAAGCTGGAAGACCACTAGATCCTGCTTAGTAACTTCAACAAACTCAATCCCATGGGCGGACTTTGTGGATTCAGATAGGCTGATCGGACTTCTAGTCCTATTTACCTCAGTGAACAATCCCTTGACAAATGTGACCCTATTTAGTGAAAGAAATTGCTTGTTCTTGGGGGAAGATAAGGAGTAAGACAAGGGCGGGGTTTACTCAATATCAATATCGGGATAGACAGAGGTCTAGGAAACTAGGCTGTTGACCGGGGTAGGGTAACGAAGTTAGACCGACGAGATGAAGGACTCAATTCCCCTATTAGATAGGAGAGAGGAGGAAGAATCGAATCTCTGAAAGAAGATTTTCTAAGATAGCTTGCTACTCTGGCCAGTGCTATTGCCCTCAGAGATAGAGCCATTAGGGGAAGGAAATACAACCTATTATGTGCCAAAAGTCAAAGCCATTGATTTCATGCACGAAGTATGCAGCTACTAGAAGAGCAGTCTTACACAGGAGATGCACCAATGAGACGGCCTATAGGTGATAGCAGAAAGAAAGAACAACGAAAAAAAGCAATTGTGAAACCATCTGGTCCGTCAGCCTTATTTCTACTCATTTGAGTGTGTGAAGCAGGTTGGAAGGATGGGAGAGAACAATGGTACTAGGGTTTCTCCCAACGGTGAACCCAAAATCGCTGAGATCGAACCATCCAAATAAATAGGTTGAACAGATCAACGATCCCTCTCATCCTATTGATCAGGATGGAATGGGGGAACAAAGCCCCGTCGTAGCTTCAGACTCAGCTCCAGTGGACAAGGGCTGTTAATACCCCTGTCGTTCTTTAGAGTGATAACAACCTTCGAGCCCCTCTCACTCTATAAATACCCCCCTATCTCTGTCCTACGATGCTAAACCCTAAGGTAAAGGCTAATCCATATACTGTACTCCTCCTTCCGAGCTAACCTTCTCCCCTTATTAGTCTAGGGCCTTCTCCGCCCATCTATCTTCGAGCCCGTCTAAGCCACCTATCCTGTAACCAGTCCAGCCAACCTAACTCTATCTTCCGTCCCATCATTCGTACTCCTGGTAGTTAGTAGCTAGCCCTTTCCCGATAGGGAGAAGATCACTTCCCATGCGAAGACTTTATCCTAAGGCAGGCTATAGGCTTTCCCAGAAACGGGATTCGATTCCCAAAGTGAAAGGTAGTAATCAGTGTGAAAGGCAAAGCAAAGGAAAGAAGCAACGGCCAGCCGGAATAAAGCCCTATTCGTCTAAGGGTAAGGGTCTCAAGCCCCCGTACTTATCCCTGCCGGTGGGACTGACTGCTACGCTACCTCGGCTAAGACAGCAACTAAAGGTAAAGGCTCGGCAGCTTACATGACTGCTGATTCAGCAACAGATTCAGGAACTTCTTCCGCAACTTCTTCAGCTTACCCTGATTCAGCAGCTGCCGATTCTTCTCTTCCCCTGGGTGGGGCACTTCCTAGAGTAGGAAATCCGGTTCAAGCAGAGTCGAGGGATGTGAAAGCTATTACGAACCTCTTATGGCTTTCGGGGCTAAGGAACGTAGGAGAGAGAAAGACAAGGAGAGGAAAGCATACCACTATTCCGTCCCTTCTGGCCTGAACCGAACCGGATTGCGCTGATCAGATTAGGCAGAATCAAGGAAGTCTTCCCTTCTGGCTTGGCTGCCAGAGTCTTGCAGTTCGATAACCTAGCAACCACAGTATAGACACTGTCCACTAGAGTTGCACAGGCCGACAACATAAGGATCCCACCTCAGGTAATCCACGCCAATCAACCTAGTGCCTCACAGCAGAACCCCATTCCTCAGGTAGAGACCTCAAGGCTTCTGCAGCCTCGTTTTCTACACCAGAACGATGCTTGAGAACAAAATGATACTCTTGCAATCATTCCACCCAATGCCGGAAACTAAGCTTCTTTTTTTGAGAATTAAGATATCTGAGAGCGGATGTCAGGATTGAACTATAGGAGTTTGCTACGTGTAACAGAAAGAAGACTTTTTCCAAGTCTAACAATAGAAGAAGCAGTTAGCAGTCCAGGTTAGGCTTTCTCATACCAATTTACCTATTCTGATAGCAGAGTTGTGTTCAAACCAATAAGAGTTGTATGTGCAATGACCTAGTCTTTGCTTGCAACCCAGTCAACATCCTGGGTTTAGCAGTCAAGTGACCAGTTCTGTCATAGGTCTTCGTTATTTGAGTCGGTTTAGTTACAATCTCAGTCCACGGTGCATCCCGAGCACCATTCGTCAGGGCCACCTCCGGACCTTAAGGTATTAAGGAAGAATCGCCTCTATGTAAAGAAAGAGAAATGCATAAGTTCAATATTGGTGTCAGCTTGACTTCCTCTTACTCGACTGCCAAGAAGAGGTACGTAGTTGCTCGACCGAAGCGAGTACAAAGTCGACTGATAGGGAATAGAGACAGGTATTAAATGGCTCGACTGGTCTCACTGGAACTCAGGGTTGGAGGAAGAAGGGCATTGAATACCAAGGCCAATGTAGACTATATCCATAGCCTTTCATATTACGGTTGTGTTCTTAACGAATTTTTGTGTGAAACTCGTTTAGGCGAATCGATCAATAGACGGCCTTTTATTTTTTAAGTGTTGATTGTATGCCTGGAAAAGCTAAACAGAAAGAGTCACTTTCGGCGGTCTGACGATTGATTGCATTTGGTTCAATTTCTCTTGCTTGAGAGGGCAAAGGCTGGAAATTGAGTATTTAGGGGCTTGCTTAATGGCTTTCCTTCCGGCTTCAATGCTCAAGGCATTGATTTATGATTGGATTATGCTCTAGTGTTTGAATCATTTTCTCTATCTATTCTTCTATTGATCTATTTGTTTTGCTAGCATTCAGTATCAGTAAGATTGATTAGTATGTGGATTACGTGGCTCGCTCTCGCTCTTTGAGTTCTTGGTCTGAAGGTGAACGAGCTCTTGGTGTCGTAATCCCTACTCGCTTTCGTTGTATTAGCTACAGCCACCGAAACACTCTTCCGTCAACACGAGTTAGCTATTCTCTGGTCTTTCCCTTCTTTTTTCTTCTCGTATGTATTTTCAACCGCAACACCAACTGGAACAAAAAATCTCATTGCCTTTCAGAGCAGAGCCTTCCATTCTTAAACTAGCCAGTCCAGTCAATAAAGGTAGGAAAGGGAAAGCAGACCAGTTGAGTAAGTCGAGTCTTTCTTGCTTGAAAGGAAAGGACTTATACCTTGAATGGACAAGTCTGAGCCCGACCATAGAAAGGATAAAGGCTTGCCAGCAGCTGCAAATTCTACAGTGGTTCAGTCTGATTCGTTCATCCGGAAGAAAAGAAAGGATATGGAGCCGGAATCAGTACATAGGCAGACAGAGAGCGTCTTGAGCCAAACTGCCCTGAGGATAAGCCTGAGTCTTATCCGGTTTAGGGCATACCGCGAAAGGGAAGAAGTAAGGATGTGAACCCAAGCTACAAACTCAAGGAACTCTTTACTTGAGTTTCAAGCGAGGAAGATGTCCCCAAACAGCAACTATTAGACATCTTGTTAGCGCTTACTCATCTAATGCTTAAAAGCAGACTTGCTCATTAGGTGTAACCCATACAAATAAAATAAAATAGATTAAAACTTTTACTAATTTCAAAATAAATTGGAAAGACCTAGAGATAGGTAGAAAAGATTTACTATTGAAGCTAGGACTACCACTCAGTAAAAAAAGAACTCTTATCTATGATGATAATCAGATATGGGTTGACACTATACCTAAGAATGTATTAGATATTGGTAATCATGATGCTAATACTGTTCTCAAATATGAACTAAGGATTAATGAAGATCTTAAGAAAAAATAATATATACAAAAATTAGGTTATAAAATATTATGGTTTATGACTATAAACTAGATGGCTTGCCTTTCCCCGAGGAGGCACAGAAAGAAGAAAGAGAGATTGACCCGCAGTAAAAGAGGAGGCATGCCATAGTTTAAGAAGGGGACAGAGATCCTAACTAGGGCTATTCTTCGTGGACTAGTCTTTTGCTTGTTGGCTTCGTCGACCAATTCAAAGTGTCGGCTCCTCTCCCACTATTAACAGAATAGTTAACTATTTGGAACGAGGTCTCATAGATCAACGTAGGCTCCCATCCCTTCCTCTAATGGATCCCATCTCTCTTTGATTATTCAATGATAGTTGACAGCTCCTAAGAAAAGCCCTTATTCGTTCGGATTCGAACCGATGACTTAAGCCTCTTATTCGCTGCTACCCAGAAGGGAGTCCTATTTTCTGGATTCCTCCCGCTAATAGAATTATGTATGCTTTTTCTTTTCTTTGCTGATTTCTCTCAATGAAATTTGCCATGTTGCACTAAGTTACTTACGGATGTATGCATGCGGTCCGGGAACACTTTGGGGTGAACACCCATCCAAACAAGTAGAGTCAATAGTTCAGCATTTAGGCCGTAAGATTTAGCAACAATATATAACCCAACAAGTGCTCTCCGAACCAAGCTAGATAGTCTCCTATCACTAGGCTCACCAACCAACCTGGACTTTCATTTTTATTATTCCTACCGGATATCAAATTCGAGGCTTACACCTCCCCTATTACACGACCTAAAAAAAGGCTTTCAGTAGCGCCCTTAGAATCTAAGCCTTTTGTTTTGAAGCGCCAGTAGTCATAGCTGTGGCCACACCAACCCTTTCGTTCTTATTGCTCCGGATTTCGATCTATATGACCTCCGGGCGGTACAAAGTAAACCTCTTCCGTAGAAGCAGGTAAGTAACCTAACCTTTAAGAATTTGTTCAAGGGGGCCCTCTTTTATCTATCAATGGAAAGATCTCCATGTGTGGCGTGATAAGGAATCCTAGAAAAGATCTCATGAGACCCGCCTACTATTTAAAAGAAAAAGCTCTGCCCTTTTCTTTCCTTCGCTACTAGGAAAGTAAGCAACTTCTATTAGCGCCGGACCTTGAGTCGAATTGATCGTGTCATGTGCAACGTCCATCAATGATGGTTCATTAATGTCCATTGATTTAGACCCCTTTCCCCCTTTCTCAACTACGAAAAAGATCGATCGGGGCCCGAAAGCCCCCAAACCAAGAACGGAAACGGAAGCCTTTCGATTCACTCCCCATTCTCTCTTAAATAAATAAAGCTCGCCCTCGAGCCCTGGACCGGTCGGCTGGGTCTTTCTCTGTTGTTCTGTTCCCGCCACGAGAAAGACGCGGGAAGAGGTATGCCCAGCGCGCGGAGGATCCGTTGAGAGTTTGTATCGGTAGGGAACTGTACGATCTTTTCCCCTATTGTATTGAATCAATAAAAAAGAGGTTAGCCTCCATTCGAATTATGTTAGGGGTTCTTTCGCTTTTGCCAGATCAAGAGAGATACTACAAGTCCTCCGTCCCAGATTTCATCGCCGCGGCCATCTGGTTCACCGGTACTACCAAAAAGTCTCATGCTTACGTTACTGTTATTGATGGTTTGATTATCTTGGACCACGAAGACCCCAGTCGTGCTTCTGGTTTTCATTCTCATCATCATATTATTATATATATATTTCTTTATAATATCCTCGTGCTCCGCCATAAGAACTTGGAGTCCGTATCATGGTGAAGATAATAAGGTAAGGCTGTGATTCTTGCTCAAAAAACAGACCGAACGCGTTCGAGTTATTGGCTCGTCCGACCCGGCAGCATTCATGAGTCGCTCGTTCAACTGTCCCTCGGAGACAGGGTCGAGAAGTACCATGCATGGTTGCCCCCCGTCCTTTCTTTCTATCGGTCTCACCCAGCAAGATACGATAGGGCTCAGCCAAAAAAGCGCCTAGCGCGAGCCTTTTTTTTAGTTTAGTAAAGTAGCTCCCTAAAAAAAAAAAGGGGGGACTTTTGCAACGGGCTATGCCACCCAAACCAACTGAGGGAAGTCGCATCCGTCCCATTGCAAGCACCTACAATGTCATGATCACATTGGTTTACCCTTATTTCTTTGGTAGTTTAACGGACGGTCGCCCCTCCAACAAAAAAAGGTATAAATATAAAAACTTCTCTGCCATTTGGGTCGGAGAATTTATGGAGGAAATCAGGTTTTAAATTCCCAGAAACCGCGCGATTATATAGCCAAAGAGAATAGGCCGCGCCTAAAATCATCCCAAGCGCTGCTAATGTGGCTACTAAGCTATTTCTTTGGAAAGCTCCTACTAAGATGAGAAATTCCCCGATAAAGCTGCTAGTACCAGGTGAACTCATATTAGCCAAAGTGAAAGAGAAAAAAATTGTAGGGAGATTCGGCATGGTGCTCACTGAACCTCCGTAATATCTAACAAGTCGAGTCTTATGTCGGTCATATAGAACACCAACACATAGAAAAAGGGCTGAAGAAACCAGTCCATGACTTGACATCGGTAGAATGCTACCTCCAATTCCCTGTATGTTCGATAGAGCCAAAGATCCCCCCACTGATCGGAGTACGCCGATTACCCTCCGAACCGTACAAGATAGTTACCACCTATCATACGGCTTTCTAACTTAACTTATTTTTCTGGTTGTTCCGCTCTGTCGATCGATGGTAGGTAGTATAAGAGATCTGTAACCCCCCCGAAATTTTTTACAAAATGGTTCCTGCTTTCTACCCATAGTTAGCATTATCTCCCCGGGTCATACTTGACGCATCGTAGACCCCCACCCCAAATCTATCTTCCTTATCAGTGAACCGGAACATAGTGCATAGGTACTCTTCGATGCAGCGGGGACGAGACGATGTGACATACTACAATCGCGTACAGAAGTGCTGCCCTTCGTCTCGGCAATATGGAACCTCTCAATAGCTCCCGTTTTTTTATGGGGTCCTATCGGGATAGGTAGGCCCAAGCCTTTCCCCTCCCCCATAAGACCCTCTTTATCTTTCCCCCTCAGGAAAGATAAATAAGAGAAGAAAGGAGAATTTTTTCTTTCATGTGAACGGCCCTATCTTGTATCGAAAGGTTTTTCGTGCTATACACCACGTTGAGAAAGACCAACTTCCTATGTACCGTACTCTTTCCTTAGCGGCCTCGAAAGGGGGGGTCCTCCTTATGATGCTACTATGGGCGGCTGTCCGAAGTGCAAGGGGTAAACTCGGACTCGGATAGGATAGGATTGTGCGTGCCGGGCCCTTCGGGTGTGATATTTTGTTACATTTTACCGCCGTTACGCCAGAAATAAAAGGTTCCACACGAGCTCCCGTTCTGCGACGTGGTGGCAGGACCGCTAGGGGAGTGGCTCCGGGTGTAGATAGGGTTAAATCTGCAGGGGTCATGCAAATACATAGGCCCCTTCCCTTCTCTTTTGGATGAATGGGGTGGTTTAGAAGGCGCTTTCCGATCTACGGTCCCTCGGAGCGAGGGGTTAGGCAGGTAGTATGGGCCCTCTGACTTCCAGCTATGTGCTGTGCGGCTCCCGCGAAGCCAATGAAGGGAAGCTCGAAGAGCTTACGCTTACTCTCAGCCTCTTTGATTGGTAGGCGGGCTAAGCCCCCTTACTTAAGATAAAATTCATAAGGCTAATTTTATGTTGTCGTGACGCTTTGGTTAGGCCGACTACTATAGGCTAGCTACTTCTACCTTCTATAGTGGCCCTTCCATTTATTTTGGTGTAGTTTTAGTTTGTATTGGTACTGAATGAACATATCAAACAAAGGCGAGCAGTATAAGCCCTTCTCCGGCCTGGGAAAAGCGGCGAACTCTAAAAGCTAGGGCTTTGTTCACCTTTGGACACGAACATTATTCCGTTCTCAGCGGAAACCCGACTTAGAGATTGAACGGCAATAAGATAAGTCTTCAATCTAAGACAGCGCTGAGCGCTGATAGCTTGTAGTGAACAGCCCCCTTATGAAACCAGTCGAAAGCAGCCTTTGGTACTTAATTAAGTTTTGGAACCCTCCATTGCAACTATGATAGAAAGCCGTTTGCTTGTTGCCAAAACTTTCGCCTTTCTTTTGAATCAAAGTAGGTCGCGACTGTTGTATTTTAGTCGGTCGGGGGAAGCTACCGCTTCATAGACAGCTCTGCTTCCTCGTCTTGCTTCTGGCAAAGCTTCTACTTCTACTTTGCTTGCTTGCCTGAAGGCTTAGAGTCCTTTTCGCTAGGTCCAAAAGATCTGATCCAACAGAAATCCCGTCCCGCATATTGAGCGCAGCTGATATGCGGCTACGGCTAGGCGATCATGCCATAAATTGTATATGTATAGAGAGATCCCCTAGATATACAGATAGAATAGATATTCATGGATAGACAAACATTCCATTGATTCTTAGTTTTTGGGCTGAGCTCGTCGATAAAAATGAATCATTCTTCTGGTCTCTCTGCGGCTCCCCTCCCCCAAACTTACCCACGGCACAGCGTCTATTCGCTTTGCGGGCGGGAAGGCAACGAAGTTCAGTTCATGAGACCACAGCGGAGTGGAGGAGCCGCGACACGAAGTTCCTTACCTTAGCTGGATCTCGCTGGTGTCACCTAAATGGTAGGTAGGCGGCGGATATGTGACGTTTGGAGTTGTCGTTCGTGCACCTGTCCCCAATGGAAGAATGAGTTATATTTTCCCCTGCAGATCATGGCCTTACCACTCGGTCCCCGATGGCCAGCGGGGGATTGGTATAACAGCTCACGTTCCTTTGCGCTGCGCGTTCCCGCGGGACTGGACACATGTTAGCTGTAGGAAGTATGGTTCCGAAAGTTACTTCGGTTTGCCAGTTCAGGCTCAACTCCTCGCTTTACGTTAGCGGACCTGCAGGTCGGGCCGGGGCTCCGCGCTCTTTCTTTCTGTGTGGGACGATACCGGGGAGAGAGGGGTCAGGCGGAAAACAAGACAAACAGGCTTTTCCCTCCATGAGATGAGCCCAGTGCATTGGACCAATGGATAAGAGAACTGAGCTGGCCTAAAAAGCGCTCGGGCGCTCTACGTACGATGTAGACTCCATCAGATACATATCGATTTCTTTCTGATGGATCAAGAATAGATAGTTGTCTCATCAATAGATAGAAATAGGAGATTTCCCCTTATTCTTGATAGATTCCCTCTCTATCTCTTTCGATCTATCAGAACAGATCAGGCTATCTATCAATCGATTTGAAAATAGCACGTTCATATCGCTTTTCGTTCATTTCCGCCACGAAAACATAGCCGCCATAATAAGAAGCATCTAGAAGCACTCGCTTCACGCCCTTCAATTCTTATTCACAAATGAATTGGGAAAAAGCCAACAGAAAGATTTTTTTATGACTTCGTAGAGCCGGTGCTGCTGTTGCCTGCGCGTATGGCCGTCCCCCACTCCCGTCCCGGGGTGCTAAGGGGCTTTTGTTTTTGGAACAGACGGCATTGCTGACGCCTCGAATCAAACTTTTTTTGCGACATGCTATGTTTTCTCCCCCATTGCTAGTAGGTTGATGGGTCGCACGCCCGGCACACATGTTTTGGCCTTGTGTGTCCATAACTCAAAATAGGTGACCTAACGGCCGCCGCCCGACTAAACATACCAATAGTCACAAAATTCATATGAGCTATTGAGGAGTAAGCAATGATCTTCTTAAGATCGATCTGTCTTAAAGTGGTCGAGGAAGTATATATTATAGCAATCGCGCTTGAAGTATAAATGAAAGGAGTGGAACAAAGTGTCGCTTCGGGAAACATGGGTATTGAAAATCTCAAAAACCCGTAGGTTCCCAATTTTAAAAGAATTCCTGCCAAGATTACGGATCCTGCCGTAGGTGCCTCCACATGAGCTTCGGGTAACCAAATATGAACTGGTACCATAGGCACTTTGACGGCAAAAGAGGCGAAAAAAGCAATCCATAGAAAGATTTGGCGCCGCTCACTAAATTCTGTGGTTAATGATATTTGTAAATCGGTTGTTCCTGTTTGGAGAAGAATCAACAGAATAGCTAATAGCATAAAAACAGATCCAAGTAAAGTATAAAGGAAAAACTGATATGCTGCCTTGATCTTTCTTTGTCTCGAACCCCAAACTCCTATAATAATGGTAGAGTAAGGGGTGGCTCCAAAGCGGAATTGACCGGCGGTGGTTGGTCGAAGCTCCAGTAGGTAGCCACTCCCTTCTCAGAGAACCGTACGTGAGACTTCCGTCTCATACGGCTCCGTCCCGAGCTTACGTCGTCGGCCTTGGCATTAGACCACTATCTATGCTTGTATTTTAAGGCTGGACTCTCGAATCTTTTGCTTTTCGGGTGGTGGCGAACAATGGTGCTTGCGTTGCGGGAGATGCCCGCCCGAGAGAACCGCTCACTAGCTAGCCGGACTAGTAGGGCCCTTATCTGGAGACATACTTAAAACCACGCCTTTCGAACCGAAAGAGATGCCCGTCTTCCAAAAAAATGTCTCCACCTGCTGCCAACAACAGTCTTTCTTCGGAATTATACTAAACGGGTCGATCCTCCCTTTCTTTATTTTAGCAACTTCTCATAAGGTCTCCTCACCAAGAGCTCCCCGGCGACGACAAAGGAAGCAACCCGCCTGCTGTGGCGGGGCGGCTTTTTTCTTTCACAATAAGACCTGGACGATTATCCCTACCCTCGGTAGCTTACGAGTTTACGTCCATCCCTAGTCGGGTACAGTTTCTTTTCGATTTTTCCCTTGTAGCCGTTACCCAAATTCGCGCAAGTGTGTCCACACCCCCCAAACTTACTTGACGAGGAATCCATTCTCGCGAACAAACACAACCCCTACACACACCTAGGAGCACCCCTTCCTGCATATCCATACAAGATCTTAGTAGGCGGGTCGAGGTCCTACAAGATACCCACTACTCGGAGTACCCTCCCAAAAGAAAAAAGATGTATCTGTCAGGTTCGGTTCTTATTAGTTGGGTTGGGCGGGTTCGACCAGAAATGCTATGCTTACACACAAGACTACCCCTCTTCCCGAAAGCTTCGCGGGGACTACTTTACGACGACGGACGACCGCCCGCAGGAGGTTTACTGCACAAGGCCCCTGCAGAGGAAAAGCTTTATCCCAGCGAATAGAAGATGCTCAGCTCCGCACAACATAGGGATTGGCACACTTTCGGAAAGAACATAGAATAGTAGAAGATCCAGCATGCAGAACACGGCAATCATTAGAAATTCACGAATTAGAGATGCTGTAATATACTCTTTCCCATAACTTCTCATATCAGACCAACCCACTAAAATGCAAATAGGGATCAGAAATGTGGTCAATATCACGAAGAATAAAGAGATACCGTCTATACCCAAATAAAAATTGATGTTTTCATAAGGAAGCCATCGAAGGCTTTCCACAAATTGAGATTTGGCCGTAGAAGGATCGAATTGTATCCGAATAACAGGGGGATACAAAAAAGTAATAAGAGAGACGCACAGACCAATCAATCGTATCGGTCGTATTCTTGAATTTGGAATGAAAAGAGGAGTAATGCTTCCTAGCACGGGACACAGAATAAGACCACTTAGATCAGAATAGCATTCACAGAAATGTTCTAACATAAAGTAGGATCGAACATTGAAGATATTAATTGACAACAGTAAAAAGATGGGCGCCTAATTCCAATACAATAGGGGTCTATCCTTGCAAGTCAGCTGAACACCGTGATTGATGAGTGGGTAGGTGGGTTAGGTGCACCGATCGCCCGATGGGAAGTAATGAGGCTAGTCTCCCCCCCTGAATGAAGAAGTATTGGGCCCCCTTCCCTCCCGCGTATGCGCCTTTTTTTTATTATTTAAATTTTATTTAGACTTTTTCTATTTTTGAATTACCAAAATGGAGAATCTTTATAAAAATAAAATCTCTCTGGCAAAACAGAATTCGTCGAAGGGATAAAAAAAAGAAAAGATATAGTGATCGTGCCGTAAGACCTTGTTCCTTTCTACTTTACGTTATTTTCCTCGGTTTGTTTTTACATAAGGTAGCTTGCTTACTTAGCGCTTGCGCTAAGGATCTAATCAGAGTCAAACTTGGATTTTTAAAAAACCTTCCTTTGATTAGCCGGAGTACAAGTGTACTCTTTGATCTTTAGTAAAGGCGACAAAATTTGTGTACGTTTCTCTGCGTTTGCTTCGC
>OY787644.1:0-12500 GCA_963678965.1 Cruciata laevipes
TTTTTGTATTTATTATTTGTTGATCACTGGAAGCAATCTTCACTGGCACAAGGATCTCCTCACAGCAACCTTCACTACGATAGAACCCAACAATGAGTTTACGAAGGCTTCGAGTAGTGCGAGATAGGCTAATCACCAGACTGCTCTGAAATAGGTTAATCGCCGGAGACAAGAACGAGTGAATCTAGTTTCGAGAGCATGCCTTCCTTACTATAATAGTTAGGGGGCGTAGACTTTCTAAGTGAAGGCAAGCGCAACTATCTATTTCATATCCACCCTGTCAGCAAAGCAGGTCCGCTATAAAGCCTACCGGCCAGAAAGTCCTCAAGAAAAGAGGAAGACTTATTCCCACCGAAGTGCACTAATAGAAAACCCCTACCAGTCGAAGTGGAATGATGAGCTATAAGTCCCTTGTACGATGAAGTTGAGTAACAGAAGCGGTAGAGGAGCCATCTGCTCGTTTCCTATCGAAAGAAGAGTAAGCAAAGGAGGTAAAGAGTTCCTTGAGTTTGTCCATCGAGCCAGTAGCGCGCTTGCAAAGGCTTGCAAACAGTGCTTCGGGGAATAGATGTTACATCAAATGGATTAGTGTACCGTAGTGTAGATATTTATTTGGTAAACGGATTTACCGGACCCCAAGCAAGAGAGCTCAGACCGGCATATATTTAAAAAAAGAAGAACTGGATATTCCTTACCTTGGGACCAAATTGGTTATTGGGCAGTGAAAATTGTAACAGGTGTACCTGACGCTATTCCTGTAATAGGATCACCCTTGGTAGAGTTATTGCGCGGAAGTGCTAGTGTGGGACAGTCCACTTTGACTCGTTTTTATAGTTTACACACTTTTGTGTTGCCGCTTCTTACTGCTGTATTTATGTTAATGCACTTTCTAATGATACGTAAACAGGGCATTTCTGGACCTTTATAGAAAATAATAGTCGACTAAAAAATCATTTATCTTTTGGAGAAGGAATAATAGTATTTCGTTGCTATTAAGCATGGATTATTGAAAATTAGTAAGACATGTGTTTGGATATTTCCCCTCAACCCCCACTATTATTTGATAGGAATAGTTGAAGGGAATTCGCTAAAGATAAAATAAAATGGATTATGGGAGTGTGTGACTTGAACTCTTGATTAGTCTATGTAGGTATATGCCTGCCACATTGGCCTTGGAATTCATCAAGTAAATGTGTCTTTGTTCCAACCGCCGCGTAAGGCCCTACCCTATACCGAGGATAGGCTGGTTCACTTGAAGAAAAAATTTTTTATGATCAAGTCCAAATCATGTTGTACATGAATCGGCTCCGTAAAATCCAGTATAATAAATGAAATAAATATAGTTTAGTCATTTCAGTTACTTAAGATTTATTATTAATATTTTTTTATAGTATGAAAATGCATTCATTTCCTATGCATTAATATGATGCATAATACTGTCGGGGTGATACAGGGGGTCTAAAGAATAAAGAGGTTAGACTATATTAGTAACAAGTAAACCATTTACGGAGTCCCAACTATTTTGGGACTAAATACCAATCGTAAGGTCTGAGACAACCCAGAAAGCACTTGATCGTATCATGATCAACTTTGTAATCGTAAGCCTACTTGGGTATTGAGTAGTTATTTGTAAGAACCAACAACATTCGTTTAGTTCTTTTGATTCCTACTCGAGCCGGATGATGAAAAATTATCATGTCCGGTTCCTTCGGGGGATGAATCAATAATAATTCACCTATCCTAATAACAAAAAAACCTGACTTGAATGATCCTGTATTAAGAGCTAAATTAGCTAAGGGTATGGGTCATAATTATTACGGCGAGCCCGCATGGCCCAACGATCTTTTATATATTTTTCCAGTAGTAATTCTGGGTACTATTGCATGTAATGTAGGCTTAGCGGTTCTAGAACCATCAATGATTGGTGAACCGGCGGATCCTTTTGCAACTCCTTTGGAAATATTACCGGAATGGTATTTCTTTCCCGTATTTCAAATACTTCGTACAGTACCTAATAAATTGTTGGGTGTTCTTTTAATGGTTTCAGTACCAGCGGGATTGTTAACAGTACCTTTTTTAGAGAATGTTAATAAATTTCAAAACCCATTTCGTCGTCCAGTAGCGACAACTGTCTTTTTAATTGGGACCGCGGTTGCCCTTTGGTTGGGTATTGGTGCAACATTACCCATTGAAAAATCCTTAACTTTAGGCCTTTTTTAATTGAATTCAATTGTGAACTAGCACGACGTATGTATCTAGGGAAAAATAACTTTGAATGCTATTTCTTTTTTGTTTTTTCGGAGTTTAGCCAATTTTTCATCAAAGATAAAAGGGGATAAAGGAACCGTGTATTGATTCTTCTCTAAATGTGAGTTTTCTTCTTCCATATGTAAAAACGGAATAAAAAAATCAATCAAATTACGAGAGGCTTCAAGAAGTGCTTCTTTCGGAGTTATACTTCCGTTTGTCCAGATTTCGAGAAAAAGGATCTCTTGTTTTTCATTCCCATTGCCATAAGAATGAATACTATGATTTGCATTTCGAACAGGCATGAATACGGCATCTATAGGGTAACTTCCGTCTTGAAAGTTTTGTGGCGTATTTTTAAGATATCCTCGATTTCTCTCAATTTCTAATTCAATACACAAATCAACGGGTTCCATCAGGCTAGCTATATATTGTGCATTATCAACGATTTCGACATAAGGGGGTAAGATGATATCTTGGGCAGTTACATATCTAGGACCTCTGACACAAATAGATGCGTTGCAAGTTCCATATAGATTACTTCTGAATACAATTTCTTTCAAATTCATTAAGATTTCGTGGATCGATTCTTGAATACCCGCAATAATAGAATATTCGTGTGAGACTTTCTCAAATTTTACACGTGTGATACGTGTTCCTTCTATTTCGCCAAGTAAAGCTCGGCGTATTGCAATACCTATTGTGTCGGCTTGACCTTTTATAAGTGGAGACAGAATAAACCTTCCATAATAAAGACGTTTACTATCTATTCTTGATTCAACACACTTCCACTGCAGTGTCCGAGTAGATACTGTTATTTTCTCTCGAACCATAGTAATAATATTTGATTAGATCATTGAATCATTTATTTCTCTTGTTTTTGTTGAAAATTATTCAATAGGCATTTCTACACACGTCTTTTTTTGGGAGGTCTACAGCCATTATGCGGCATAGGAGTTACGTCTCGTACGAAAGTTAATAATATACCACTTCGACGAATAGCGCGTAGCGCTGCGTCCCTTCCGAGACCGGGACCTTTTATCATGACTTCGGCTCGTTGCATACCTTGATCTACTGCTGTACGAATAGCATTTGCTGTTGCGGTTTGAGCAGCAAATGGTGTGCCTCTTCTCGTACCCTTGAATCCACATGTCCCGGCAGAGGACCAAGAAAACACGCGTCCCCGTACATCTGTAACAGTGACAATGGTATTATGGAAGCTTGCTTGAACATGAATAACTCCTTTTGGTATTCTCCGCGTACTTTTAATCCGTACATTCTTACGGGAACCAAGTCTGGGTATAGCTTTTGGCATATTTTATCATTTCATAAATATGAGTCAGAGATATATGGATATATCCATTTCAGGTTAAAATAGATTTCGTATTTATTTTGTGTATGTATACGGTTGTTTCTTTAGTAAGTGTGATTATCCCTGCCTTTGCTTATGTCTTGGGTTAGAACAAATTACTATAATTCGCCCCCGCCTGCGGATTAGCCGGCATTTTTCACAAATTTTACGAACGGAAGCTCTTATTTTCATATTTATTATTCCTTATCTTAAATCTGAATATATTTCTTGGAAGAAAATAAGTTTCTTGAAGTTTTGTGTATCTTGCATCATATTCTCACACAAGGAGTCTTCAAATAAAAAAAACCAATTAATCCTTTCCTGGTTAAATCATAACGACTTGTTTCTATTTTGACTCTATTTCCTAGTATCATTAAAAAACTCTGTCGAATATTTACTGAAAGATAACCTAGAATCCGATCTTCAGTATCTAAAAGAACCCGTAACATGAGCTTGGGAGGTTATTCGGTAATGGTAATTTAATCTTGATTAATATTTTTTTGTTTCAAATAAAGAATTACGAAATCCTTATGGTAACCATTCGAGCTGACGAAATTAGTAATATTATTCGGGAACGCATTGAACACTATAATAGAGAAGTTAAGGTTGTAAATACTGGTACCGTGCTTCAAGTAGGCGATGGTTTGATGAGACAAGAGGGAAGCTCTGTAAAAGCAACAGGACGAATTGCTCAGATACCAGTGAGTGAGGGTTATTTGGGACGTGTTATAAATGCCCTAGCTAAACCTATTGATGGTAGAGGTGAAATTTGCTTTGCCCTGAGGTCTTATATTCCGTATAGTAAGCCCGGTTGGCATATTATTGTATGAAAAGGAGTTGATTACCTATTTCCCTTAGTCGATTTGACTAAAAGCCTTACGACTGCATGAAGTGAGGAATTTCTGATTGCCCAGTGAGAGTCATATTCAAAGAGCAAAAAGCCGGGATTCTTTTACTTATAAATAAAGTACTTTACTTAAACAATAAAAAAAACTTTAATTTAACAATTCGCCGATGTCTTATTTGATATTCTCTCGGGAAATCGACTACCAGATTAAGTCTTGGCTCAGTCAATCAATCACTACTAAAAAAAAATCCAGGATACCATAAAGAAATGTCACGAAAGCCGAGAGCCATCACGCCCGAACCGCAAAAAAGGAAATAACCAGTTCCAGATAAAGAATCTTGAATAGAAGGAAGTGGAAGAGCGGAGAAAATTTCGGTAAACCAATGCATGAGCCGAGGCTCCCATGTCCCACGGACCCCCCAGTTCATAGGGAGTCAGAAGCAAGCAGAGTCAAAGGCGGGTCAAACTCACATAAGCAGAGGGGGGACATATTCATGAAAAGCGAGAAGCCGTGCTGCGGGGGACTGACCCACTATGAATAGATCTGACTTACGGGTAAGAGTAGGAACACCTATTAGTCCGTATCGTGGGTCTACTTGTTACAAAAGACGAACATCCCCATTCCAAAACATTCACATAGGTCCTCAGGCAGACATCGAAAAGGGGACGAAAAGAGTCTATTTACCTTTACATACAATATTCCGGAATGTATCATGGCTCTATCTATTCATTAAAAAAAGAGTTGTGCATCTCTCCGGGGCTGGGGGAACAAATAGGCGTGGGGAAGAGGGGGAGGGGGGGCTACGAGCCCTCTCCCTTGTGGTTCCCGGACCGCCCATCCCTTCGCCCGACCAGGTGAGATCAGATTTCTCGAACGAAGTTAAGTGATAGGAAGAGAGCTGGCGGGAGATCTCTATTCATTAAACCCCCTTGTATAGTAAGGGGGAAAACGGAAGTGCACTCCTGCGCACCAGCTGAAGAAAGGAGCTTTGGAAGCTTACCTTATTATTAGAGAAAGGACGTTAAGCACCTATCTTATACTAATACGAAGAAAGAGGCAAGCCAAAACCTACTCTTAACAAATTGCTAAATAGAAGTCGTAAATTATCCTCCGCCCGCCAGCAGCAGAGGGGGTTCGATTCCCGTTATACGCGATGTGGCGAAAAAAACCGATTCAACGAGATATGACGTGCCCGCATTAAGATTTAAAACTTGTCGTCTACTTTCAGGAAATGTTTGGAACAGAGAACTTACAATAATACAACGCCGCATTCTCCGAAGATTGAGGAACAAGAAGAGATCTATTAAGAGAAAGATTTATTCGAGAGAAAATCTTAACAGTTACATCCAATCACAAACTACACGCAAGTTGTCCCTTTTTCATGGAGATTTACCCATCACAGAGATGCACAGAGGAACAAAACGAACTTCATATATCCCTTTTCTACTCAATCCAGAAACAAGATCGGACGTTATTCCGGTTCGTCTTCATTTTCGTGAAACTATTCCTCAAGCAAGGCAGCCGATAAGTCATCGAAGGGTTTGTGTGAATAATGGAATGGTAAGCATTACTCATTTTAAAGTTTATCACGGTGATATAATATCTTTTCAAGAAAATGATGCGAGAACCCGCGGTGAAGAAATAATGAGATTTTTCTATATTGAAATATCAATTGAAAAAATCATAGGAAAATTCCTGGATCACCCGATAAGAATGTGGAGAAGAACCAAAATAGAATGGTTCCGTCTACTCAAAACTAAGAGGGAATGCCGCCTACTACTAAAATCCCCGGTTTTGCAACTGTTGCGTTCTTCTATGCAAAAAGAAGACTTAGAAAAAACAAAGAAGTTTGGATCCGAAAAAGTATGCTTAGGTAGTTCTTTCGATGAGCACAACAGAATGAAGAGGAATTTGTATCATTTCAAATCCCTCTTCTTATCGAAGAGAAGGAACGAGAAAAACCGAAATATTCCTACTCGAACAAAAAGTCCTATAGTTTACAACTCTTCTTTATATAGAAATTCAACCTATTGCTCTGCATCCCCCCATCAGTTTACTATGAAGAGAAAAATAAAAAGGATCGAACTACCCACTCATTATTCGGAGGTGAATCATAGAACACCAAAAGCTGTGGTATTTTATGGACCTAACATAGGTCACATCCCTCACGACATAAGATTGAAAGATCCAAACCTTCTTCTTCGGAGCGGAAACGGACGTGGCCAAAACATATAAAGATCGGCGTAGTCCCTCACAGGGACAAGGACATATCTATCCAGATATAGGATAGTATAAATCGATTCATAGATAGATCTCTCTCCATATAGATAGGTATCTCCGTGGATAGAGATAAAGATAGGGATCCATCTAGATCTTGATTCACTATTTCCAATTTATTTCAATTATTACTTCCTGGGTCGGAGCGCAGACGATCGAGCAGAGCCCAGGAAAGAGGAAAGCCCGTCATAGAGCAGTCGACTAGAAGTAGAAGACTGCTGGCCTGAGAGAAGGCGGCCTCTCTCGGCTCGGGAAACATGGCCCAATTTATCTTCTTTCTTTTTTGTTTGAATCTTCATATAGAATTTACAATTCCTCATACTCCTCCCTTCATTCATTGAGTTAAAGGAATCCATATAGGAGGCCCGCCAGTTATGCATTGCATGAACAAAAACCTTTTTCTTTGTATTACTTTTTCCTCTGGTCGCATGAATACGAAAGGGAGATCAATCCTAAAATAGGCCATGAATGAAAGAAGTAGTGGGCCTTTCACCCTCTTTCTAGTGACTCGGGGAACTGATCTGAAAAATTGACTTCAAAGGAAGGAACGCAAATAACTCACTGAGAACACTTTTGAAAATATTACGTGGGACAATTAGGTCGAATAACCCCTTCTGGAATAGGTATTCAGCCGCTTGCGAACCTTCGGGTTTATTTCATTTTTTATTTGTAAAATGACTCTTTTACCCAACTCCTGTTTTATTCGTAGAGTTACCTGGTGGGGTCGGTCCTCAGTCCGGCAATGAGCACGGTGGAGGTTGGTTTAAGATGATGTTACGCGGCGTTCAGAACCAGTCTTGAAGTGAATGAATTAGAAAGAACGAAGATGTAAGGAAATGAGACGACTCTTTCTTTCACTATATCATAAACAGATCTTTCCCTCTACACCAATCACGAGTTTTTCTCTATTCCTCTCGTATATCGTCGTAACGCCCTTAATGCTAGGTTTTGAAAGAGACTTTTCATGTCATTCCCATTTAGGTCCGATTCGGATTTCTCCGTTGTTTCCTTTTCCTTCTGCACCTTTTCCTCGAAATGAGAAAGAAGATGGTACACTTGAATTGTATTATTTAAGTGCTTATTGCTTGCCAAAAATCCTACTTCTACAATTGGTAGGTCACCGGGTTATTCAAATAAGTTGTGTTTTCCGTGGTTTTCCCATGTTACAACTTCTGTACCAATTCGGTCGATCCGGAATGGATCGGTTAAACATTCTATTAGGGAGCCTGGTCTTGACTCTTCTGTGTGGTATTCATTCTTCTTCGGCTCTTGGAATCACATCCAGCAGTGGTTGGAACAGCTCGCAAAATCCAACCACTTCACCTACTTCATTGCCCCCAACCCTTTCTCGTACCTCTATTGAAACTGAATGGTTTCATGTTCTTTTATCGATTGGTTATTCCTCTCCATTCGTATCTCTTTTTCCAATTTTGGTCTCGATTAGTTCACAAGATTGAATGTCAATAGGCAAGTAGCGCCCAATCGATTGTTTTCCAAGAATGTTGAGCCGGGTATGTAAGTCATGTATCTGAGAGGAACTTAAATAAAAGAAGGGCTTTCGGTTTTTTGCATCCCGTTTTGGTCTTGCAGCTATTAAAAAATTTATATATATATATAAATTTTTTATAAAAAAGATTTATATATGTCTAATCTCTAGTGGTGGTGGGACCAACCAAGATGTATGTCGTCCAACCCGACCTCAGACTCTTTTTTCTTCCCGACCTATTTGATTCTCTGGTCGCAGTTATTTAGGCGGTATCCCGAGATTGAATAGATTAAATTCCTCGCGGGAACACACGAAACAAAGATATGAACTGGTATAAATTAAAAAGAAATTTTTCCAATTCATCCAAATTTTAAGCCTTTATCTACATCCATATGATCTACTCAAATCGGTATTGACCATATAATAATATAAAGAAGCGGCTAAGCCCCTGCTTGATAAAGCAAAACTTAAATGCGGGTAGCTCGATCGCTTCGATTGGTTTCGGTCTAATCAATGAATGTATAGGGGTCCACCTAATCTTTCCGCAGGTACGATCTAGACTACCACATTCCTGTTCGCCCAATTGGGCTAATCAATCCAATGGCTTCGCCCGTTATAGAAGGGGATCCTAAACTGGATATTCGGAGCCTATAGATCCCGCGTCGGATTGATCTGACTCCAGCCCACGAAATATTTTTCTTTGTTTCTTATATGGATGAATTCTTCTTCTATGCCAAAATTCCAAGTCTTTTACTTTTCCCTTTTCCTAGGTTTGCTTCTTGAACTTGAACGACCGGATGTTATCTAAATCCCTTAATTAAGGGCAGATGGAAATAATCCCTAAAAGTCTCAGTCGCAAGCAACCTAAATATGGCACCTGTCGCAGGGCCCCACTCGGATGACTGGTTTTGAGGAAAGGAACTATATCCTTACGTATTAAGTTTTTAAGCTAGTCTGATACCCGAAGGCTCTTGTTTAGAGTAGAGGTTGGAAGCGTTCGCCAGTGACTAGCTCAATCGAGGATTAAAGACGTGAAAGCTGAGTCTAAGAACACAACATTCGCTAACTATTACTAAATTATATTATATTTCCTGGCTAGTTACTTCTCTTAAGTGTATGGCTTTATGCTCGCATGCTGCGCTTACTGTGCTGCTAGAAGGACTAAAGGTTCCGTGCCCGTAGGCCGACGACTACATAAGAATTTCGTGACTAGATCCAACATACGGCTAGCGCGTATCGATGCGGGGCTATGAGATAGAAGAACAGGAATAAACTAATAAATAAAGGAAGATCGTCCTTCAATGCTTTCTTCCCATCCTCAGATCAGAGATGAAGTTCCGATGAACCGGGTATTCCCTCCAGAGCGAAATTTACCTGTACCGCACAAGGAAAGATCTCAATCGGCGTAGGGCGAGGGTCAAGCTCCACTACTGGGCCGGGGTCAGGAAGACAGGCAGAAGGAGTAAGCAGCTTAAGCAAGAGACCCTATCTATCAAAAATGAAAATTATTGGATTCATGTAACGGCAAGGGAATCAGCAGTTCACAATTAGTTTCTGATCGAGTTGTGGAGATCTCTTAGAAGCCTTTGCACAATTTGTGCTTCTGATCAATAGGAAGAGGAGGAAAAAAAAAGAAAAAATATCCTTTTTGATGAGCGCGAACAACAAATACTGGTAGCCGATCAAAACGATATACGAACGGGAGTAAGCATTTATTTTACTGATCTCATGGATAAAACCATTCCGTATCGGAACAATCGGCTACATCAGATTATGAAGGATCTTTGCTGTGTCTTGCTCCTAGTGAGTTAGAGCGACCCGGGTCTCTCTTCCCTCTTACGTAAAACGTAACCTTGCTCCTAAGTTATTAGGGTGCATTGGGCCTTGGTCTGAGACGTTCAGCTCGGCTGCGGATAACGCAGGGCTCAGTGTGTCTTGGTCGCTTTTGAGTGATGTTGCGTTGGAGTAAGCTATTTGAATTTGATGAGGTTGTTACATAGTATTTTGTGTAATGCAATAGTGTCGGTCAAAGGTAAGTGTACTTCTAGTTTAGACTTTATAGGTACGTTGTCTCGACATCTTGTCGACGATAACGTGAGTGTTGCATATCTGCTTAGATGTACGGTGGATGTGCGATATTTAGCACATCATATTAGAGTAATATCACCTAAAATGGTGAGTGATGCTGTGTATATGAGTAGCCCTTGTGCTCATGTGCATAGTAGTGCTTTCTGTTTTAGAGCAGTTTGGTGAGATCATTCGAAATCTCATCATGTTATTGTTGGGCTGAGCTGGTATGTTTTAGTGTTGCTTATAAAGCTAAAGCTTTGATGTACACACGAACGCACTTGCGTACACATCGCTGTAGTACGCTGTATCTATAGTCGTATTTGTCTATAGATAGAGTGTGCTATTCGGTTTGTATGATTAGGTGCGTGAGAGGTAAGCAAATGCTTCTCCCAGCGTGTCGTTATGTCCATTCTTATATGTATGCTATTTTGGTAATATGCTCAATAGTATATGTGTAAGATGGTCTTAGCAAAGGTTGATTTCCTTTAAGAACACCACCTTATCTTCACTTTATTCTACTTACAGTCCCATAAAGGTATAGAAAAGGTTATTGGATCTAAGTCCGAATAACACCCGGGAAAGGAAGCCAACTTCCGAAACTGCAGGAGAATTGGGACCCTTGCTTCGCTTGCCCTTTCCGCTTGTCCTCTTTTGCCCTACTCGAATGGGGTACTCTGCTTGCTTAAGAAGTTCACCAGCAGTCGCTCTTCCGAGTGGGTGGAACGTGGAATAATTGGGACAAGACGCGGGGGGCATAGTGATCTCCTCTACCCGCCGAACCACGAAACCGTTACCTCTGGAAGTAAGGGCGTGGTAATCCCCGACCTAGGGAATGGAATGAGTTATTTATAGAAACACAGTGGGACTGGATCCTTAAAAAGGGAACTTTCCTAGTTCGATAGACCATTCCGTCATCTGAGCTCTCGTAAAACGTACACATGTATCAATCACACACCCCGCGATCCGCTATTTGTAACAACTCATTTGGCCACGATCACCTGCCTGCAGAGCCGGTCCAAAGGCCGTATATCCGGAAGGAAGAAATATCCATCAAAACGAGTAAGAACTATCAACTGGGCTCGGGTAAGGTAGGTAGATCATTCGGGTGGGTGGAGGTACTACCAAGACATGGCTTAAGCATGGGCATTGATGCAGGAGCAAGCAGCATCCGGGTGAAACACCAGAGTGGCCAGTTGTTAGTCGCCTCCACTATCGAGTAAGGTTTGGTTGGGACCGAGCCGTGGAGAAGTGGGCCAAAATCCCGCTTCAAGATACTTCCTATGACCGACAACAGATCCAAAGTTGAGACATCAATATCAATCAACTTGAAATCATCTTCAAGGACTTCCTTAAAAGCTGGGTAAGGCAAGTGCCACGAACACTGTTGCAGTTAAGAAAGACTTTTCCCTTCTTCCTCTTCCTTTTTTAGGGGTCTTTCCGACTGGATTAAGACCACTGAACCGGGGGAAGAAATAAATTCGCAGCCTTCTCAGGGAGTCGGGCAGCGGCTTCCTGGTTCGCTCGAAATCTCTTCCCCGGGCATAAGCGGGGAGTCTCTTTTTAGGGACTTGGAACAGCCCAGTAGGGAGCCATCCCCCCAAGCAGAGGCTGCGCCGCCTGCCCCAAACCTTCACCTAGTGCCGACTTTGGTGGAAACGAAAGAGCGACTGCAGGACTTTCTCTCTTCCTTTGGGAAGAGAAGGGCCTCTTCATCCTTCGTAAGTCGTGTTTCGGCTGAACTCGATTTGGAGCATGCTTCGCCCCAAAAAAGGGGGGCGATACTCCAAATAATAAATAACCTTTCCCAGGGGCGCGGCCAATCTGGCCTAAATTCGGGGCAAAATGCCGCTGCGGAATTGACGACTCGCGTAGTCGACTGGGAAAGGGGGGACAGGTTGGTTTGAGGACCCGTTGGTCAAAGGAAAGGGAAGGTCCTTATTCCGGGACGGAGCCGTATGATGCGAGAGTGTCACGTACGGTTTCTTTGAGAAGGGTGTGATACCACCACCTATCAGGCCCAACGAGCGGTCCACGGAGATGCATCCCTACTCACCTGGTCCATGCACATTGCTCTCTCCAGGAGGTTGGCCGCCTATCCTAGATCTTCCCATTTCCAAGAGGATCCCGGGCTCGATCTGGTTTAGTATCAAGGTAATTCTCTTTCTGTTTCTATATATATGGGTCCGTGCAGCATTTCCACGATATCGTTATGATCAATTAA
>OY787644.1:17500-20000 GCA_963678965.1 Cruciata laevipes
GTAGTATTTATATCATTCGTGGGTGCAGCTAATTCCCCATGAGGTAATTGTATAATTTTCCAAGGTAAAAGTGCCCCTGACCAATTAGAAACAAAAATAAATAGAAACATAGTTCCAATAAAAGGAACCCAAGGGCCATATTCTTCTCCAATTTGAGTTTTACTGATATCACGAATAAATTCAAGAATATATTCGAAAAAATTCTGACCTCCAGTCGGAATGGTTTGTGGATTCCGAACAGCTAGAGCAGCCGAACCTAATAAGATAGCAATTACAAACCAAGAAGTAATAAGGACTTGGCCGTGGACTTGAAACCCACCTATTTTCCAATAGAAATGTTGGCCTACTTCCACACCAGATACATCGTATAAACCTTTTAGTGTGTTTGTTAGAACATTCATATTGACCTCGGAAAAATCGAACTTTAAACAAAATAATTTTGATTCAACATTCACCCATCTCTTTGCCTACTTGAATCGGATATTTTAGAATACCAACTAAGATTTTGAATACTAACCAATCATAAAATATCAACAGTTATTTTTATCTCTTGTTTGAAATTCATAAAGCGTAATCTATTATATAAATAGCATAAATCTATGTGGTTTAAGTTATTTATTTTATTATTAATCAAGAGTTTCTTATATAGCTAGAACGGCCCTCACAAATCGCGAACACAAATTTGTTAAGAATTAATCGAATTGAGGCTATAGCGTCATCATTAGAGGGAATCGAAATATCTGCCAAATCAGGGTCACAATTTGTATCGATTAAACAAATTGTTGGAATTCCTAAAGTAATACACTCGCGTAGGGTCGTATATTCTTCGTGCTGATCAACGATGATTACAATATCGGGTAACCGTGTCATATATTTAATCCCGCCCAGATATCTTTCCAAATGAGATAACTGTCTTTTTAACATAGCTGCATCTCTTTTTGGAAGACGATTAAGTATTCCTGTTTTTTGTTCCATTCTCAAGTCCCTAAACTTCTGAAGTCTCGTTTCTGTAGTGGACCAATTCGTTAACATACCGCCGAGCCATTTTGTATTAACATAATGACATCGGGACTTTATTGCAGCCCATGCCACTAAATCGGCGGCTTTTTTTTGGTACCAACAATTAAGAATTGTTTTCTTTGGCTTGCTGCCTCAAAAAGCAAATCACAAGCTTCTGATAAAAAACGAGCAGTTCTCGTAAGATTTGTAATATGAATACCCTTACGCTTTGCAGAGATATAAGGTGCCTTTTTAGGATTCCATTTCCTAATACCATGGCCAAAATGAACCCCCGCCTCCATCATTTCTTCTAAATTGATGCTCCAATATCTTCTTGTCATTTCCACCCCCTTTTTTGAAAAAAAAAAGAGACGAGCAACCCTGAAACGGAAATATAAAATTGTTCCGATGGAACCTTCAGCCCTACCGTAGATTATCGGTAGATAGACAACCTAAGCCATTACATTATTCTTTATTATATTAGCCTGTAATCTAACATAAGTATCCAGCTTGTCCAATAAAGTGGCGGCCCTAACAATTGATGTCTGTTCAAGACTGTTGAACAACAACCCTATAACATATATAATTATAGCAAACCTTATTATGTTTAATAGATACCTCTATATCTCTGTAAAAATCAATCCAAAATTGACTCAAAATTTCCTTCCTATAAACATCATACTCGTGGTCGTGGCAATAGTTAATACACATGGTTTTTTTTTGTTAAATCATAGTTAGGGATAATCCCGCTCAAACCCGCTCTTGGACTTAAGACTATGCGCGTCGCGTGCTCGATCTAACAATCTTGGACAATTTTTTGATGAACTGTCACTAAACTAAAAAAGAAAGAAGAGAAAGAACTGGGAGTTGGCGCCTACATAACGGATTGCTTGCTTACCAAGCCATCCTGCCTTTTCGCTCCTCTCCTTACAGTCGAGTGGCTTTCACTCCTCCAGTTCGATTATTATTCTTTACTTTACTTATTATTATAAAAACTACTCACTATCCAAATGAAAGACAGTCGATTATCTACCCAAGAAGATAGAGAGTCCCACATACGAGAAAAGGTCACAAATAGAGTTGAACCAAGTAACATTGCAAAGGCATAATGATAGTAGGGTCGGGATATCCCCGCCCTCCGAACCGGACGTGAAGGTCTCCCCTCATCCGGCTCTCTGCAGGGGAATCTCCACTCACTGCTTCCCCTAATATCCTCCCTTTACCACATCATGGGGGTTTACAGGAGATCCCAGAGGCTCGCTCGGAAAGGCTGCTATACCATACCTTTTGACTATAGTCTAGTCTAGTAGTCACTAGACTCACTATAGTAGTCCGTCTGGCTGCTCTTGCTGAAATCATTACTCTTCATTCTCCCGTGCTCTAGCAATTGCGCTCCCTAGACCACTACCATGTAGTTAGGTAGGGACAATCAATCCGTAGTGACGGGAATCTAGGAATGAATGGGGATCCCTATCAATATATAAATCATATATAATATAAT
>OY787644.1:25000-82500 GCA_963678965.1 Cruciata laevipes
TAGTGTAGGAGCGCTCCAATTTTTTGGCTTAGTCTTTAACTTTTATTTTAAAATCCGGCTCGCTCCCGGCTACGTGTCCTTTGGACCCTTCGCCCGCTTAGAAGTGGATTCGAACCACTGACACAAGGATTTTCAGTCCTTTGCTCTAACCAGCTGAGCTACCTGAACCACTTTCCTAAAGTATGTTTTATTCATCGAATAGCGCCCTACCTTACCACTTGACTAGTAAGATAAAAATGAAAAAATTATATGTTAATATATAAAGAATTTTCTTATATATATATTTTATATAGGCTTTTTCCTTGTTCGTCAAGCTTTCGAGCAGCTCTTTCAACTGCCGCCTAATCCCCCAACATGCTAACCGCCCAGGGACTGGACTCCACCAAGAGGTTCTTTCTCTCACGTAATTTCGCCCGCCCGTTTAATTTCCTTTTGCCGAAGTTCGTTCAGTCGGTAAGCATCCCGTTAGCTCTTAAAATTTCCTAGCCCCCATCTATCCCCACTATCTCCGAATTCTGTAAGCCGTAAGGAGTCCGTAAAATGTGAATAAAGTCTTCACGCGAAAGTTCATCGCCTTCGCTTATCTTGTTTTTTAAGGTCAGTTCTTGTATGATGTCGACGAAGGTCTCATGTTCACGATTATTATTCTTGCAAAACTCGGAAAGTATTTAAGCACATTTATTCCTCAAGCTGTCGACTGTGTCAGTCGGAAGTGCATACGGCAGATCCGCTTCCTCTACCTAGGTACGGATTGGATGCTCCTCCTGCTCTCGGGCATGACTCTCAGACGGCTATGATCGGACAATAGAGTATGTAAGATATAGCTCGTGCCTCTTAGGCTTAACAAGATGGGGTTCGGATGAAAACGGATCTCGCTAATCCAGTCTATTTTGAATAGTCCAGGTAGTTGACTACAGGATCGGATCCTCTGTCTTTGCCTGAAACTTTCACTGTCTGTCAGCTGAACTACTATATTGATATTGATTAGGCGGATCTAACTCTTTTGAGAAATGCCCAGAAGCGTCTGTCTACTAGTTCAGTTGAGAACAAGGTGTCGAACTAGACTGATAACTGATCGTCTAAAGAAGCGCTTCTTTAAAGGTAGGATGCCGAGAATCATGTCTCTATATACGAAGAGCAGGCATGCGTGGGACTTTAGGACAAGACTCCGTAAGACCTTTCGTTTAATATGCCTTCTGTATAACCGCAAGAACGCCTTTGAAACAAGCTTCCAGCAGCTAACGAACGATGCTCTGAGTTAGCCTAAGCCTTGGGTTATCGGGATTCTGGTCGGTCTGCTAATATAGCTTATTACTTCTTTGAAGCGTATGAGGCTGCTTGTTCTGGTTGCAGCTCGAAGCGTAGATCTGCTTTCATTATGTGGATGTTGTGGAATTTTCTACTGTTTCTCGCTTTACTTTATCGGTAAAGCATTTTTTGCTAGATCGGATTGAGAGTTACTTCTTCCGCTGACTAACTCGCTTGTGCCTTTGCAACATCCATTGCTTCTGACTATGTCGATGAAAAAAAAAGACTGAAATGGGACCAGGAAGACAGCCCATCACTAGAGCTTGCTTTGCTTCTGCTTCGCTCGCTCCAATCCTACCTGCAGTCGAAGTGGTAGAAGTAGTACATCTAGCCCCTCTCGTAGACTATTCTTCGCTATAAATAAGGTACTTAGCTAGACGGCAAAGGGTACCCTTTTTTCCGGGATCTAATTTCATCCTACATGGATGGAATGAACGGGTTGACTGGTAATTAAATTCCCACATAAAGGACTTTATCACTATCACTCACTCAACCTTAAAGCTTTTTTTTTGGGTGGAATAGATGCTATTCCCCTTTCTCGTCTTCTCTCGGCAATGCCGCATTTCGTGGTGAAGAAAGGTCAGTCAAGGAATCTCTCCTGAAGAGATCCCTAAAGTTGCCGGATCATCGGATAATCACCAGTTGTCGGTGAGAGTCCCAAACCCGTCTTTTCTTCTTTAACGATATTTATATTCTTTCTTCTTTGCTTATGGGAGGCTTTCCCGTCACAGGTTCTTATCGCTTTCTGTCTCCACTTACAAGGCATTTCAGCACATGTCCGGATTCTTTGTAGCAAGCAGGAGCCGAATCCAAGTAGGCGAGGCGAATCTATGCTTTCTAAGTTTTAATCGAATACCAATTGCTTGGATGCGTGTGAAAACCTCGAGATTACTTGAAAAAAACAAACAACATTTTTACCTCAACAAATGGTCCATTTGTTGATGGGCGAACGACGGGGATTGAACCCGCGCGTGGTGGATTCACAATCCACTGCCTTGATCCACTTGGCTACATCCGCCCCTACCCCCGCACACGTTTAAGTCTCTATCTACGATCAGATCTTTCTGAACTCCCCTATGACCGCTATCAAAGAGAAGCTTTTTCCTATAGTATAGAAAAAAAAGTCTATTGATTGTTGTGTTTCAGAATTAGGGGAAACAAAGCTTCAACATATTCATATGCCTGGCAAAGCTTCAAACAAAGAGGTTGGGCTTTCATTGCTTTTACTTCACTTTACTTATTAAAGATAGGGGCCGGGCGGGCAGTGAAGGCTCATTTAGTAGAAAGCGGGCGAGCAGCAAGCACCTTATATAGGGCGTTAAGCACCTATCTTACTAAGATAAGGGGCAAGCCAAAACCTACTACTAAAAAGTGGCTGGCTTTTCATCAGCCATTGCGCGCTTCTCTTTTTCATTTTCAGTAAGGGGGCTGCTAGTTGTACAAGAGGAAATTTTATAAAGGCTATACCACGACCACCAAAGCCAGAAGAGAAGACATCATTCTCGAAAAGGTCGAAGGACGGGACGGACGAAGAAGAGCTCCAAGCAAGAGATATTATTTACTCAAAGTAAAAGCAGCTACCGGGTGAGAATAAACAACTACCATTTAAGCTGACAGCTACACGGATTCACCACTACTTATGACTTATTACTCCTGCTCCTAGACAAACTAAGAAGCAAGGAAAGAGGAACTATATATATAATTTTAGATCTTTTATCCGCTCTAACTCCTAACTCAGGAACTTCCTAGCTCCGCGCATTGACCTTCTGAGACCAGATAAAGCTCCATCTAGTTCTATAAGTTGTCAGTATCCGGGTGTGGTCTGACCGGCATGCTGAGCCCTTCATAGCATAAGACCCACAATCCATTTATCCAAATTCCACGCTATGGCCAAGCGACTCTCATTTCTAACTTAGAGCGAGACTACAAAAATCCGATCCAAATTAAAAAAATAAAAGAGCCCCCGTTGGGAGTTTTATTCTGCTTCCTGTCCCCCTTTTAACAGAAAATGGAGAGATGAATTGATGTATTTATTTAATCCGTCGGGACTGACGGGGCTCGAACCCGCAGCTTCCGCCTTGACAGGGCGGTGCTCTGACCGATTGAACTACAATCCCAGGAAAATTAGGTGTACAGCCTAAAAATAGATAAATTATATATATATATATATTTTATTAAATACACTAGACTCATAGTGGGCTAATTCATGAATTGAATCATGACTATATAAGATAAGCTATTCTGATATTAAGAGATTCAATATAGATGAGTGGAAGCGGACCTTTGATTTCCTTGGACCGCGCAAGAATTCGTCGTCCGATTTAACCTGTTTGTTCCTGGATGCTCTATAGAAATCCATGGCTATTCCTTTCCAAAGGTCTTCATTCCGAGTCACAAGAGCAATCTCTTTTTCTTTTTTAATGATTTCTTTTTTTTGTTATGGTAATGCAATGCAAGAGGTCGGAAATCGGGTTCTTTCTGATGATGAAAAGAGCTTTTCTCTTATGTGATATTTATTAAAACCCGAAATTTCGGTAATGTTAGAAGTCGGTATCTGATGATCAGATACCTATGGTCGGTATATCTTTGAAAGCTCAGACGGAGAGAATAAACGGACTCCTCGAGGGCTACTTAAGCCACTTTAGTGCAGAAGGACTGGAGTTGTTGGATGTTGCTCAGTGCTGCTATAACTTCCAAAAAGCTCTAACTTAACTGCTAGAGGTGGATCGGATGAGAGGCCTCTATTTGCTTGCTCCTCCTGTTCGCTCTAGTTCACCTGGTTCACGACGGCCTGTTTGCTAGGTTTTGGTCAGCTCTGAGGAAAGCCATTCTCTGGATTCTTTCTTTAGGAGCGAAAGAAGATGGATTTTAGAATCCATCCGCGAGGAAGACAAAAGCGAGAACGGTAAGAGCTCCATAACCTAATTTTATTCCTATAACCGATCTAACTAGAAATTTCAGAATATTAGCATATCATATTGAGTAGATGAAAGGTGCGGGTTCGACTTTACAGGAGAAAGAAGCGTACTACGTGAGGCCTCGCCAATTGATAGGGAGGACCCATATTCTTTCCCAGGCGTATAGTCAAGTCTTGGCGCCCTTTCGGGGTCTCTGGTGTCGAGTCGCTAGAAGAGGAGCATTGGGCACAACGAATAAGATCGCTAAAATATCCGACTGACTGGTAATAAAAAAGTTATCCACTGAAAAGAGAGGGCTCCACTACGAAGAGACGAATATCGTTTCACATCTGATTAAATTGAAACCACTAATCTAATGGCATATAGAGTTTCATCGTTCTTGTAGATGTACTTAATAGATGAACTAAAAGTCTTCGATAGAACCCAAGGCAAAAAAAGAAATAAAATTCGAAGGTGCTTTTCGGTCACCATTGGCTTGGGGCGTCCTCTCTAACTGAACAACTTCTAAGTAAACCTTCTTTGCTTAAGCGCTTCTTTTCTCTGGGCACATGCTCTCCCATTGGGAATTTTATACCCTTGTACCACTGAAGGGCTCCGGCTCTCTCAATCAAAGGAAGGTCTCTATCAATCAAAAGACCTGTCACTCTCCATGCTCTCTGGAATCACAATCGTTCAAAGAATAATATTAATGAAAAGCCCCATCCATCCGGAGTCAAAGCTATAGATTTTTTCAAATCCTCTCCCTTGTGGAGATTCAGACGCTTTACCCAGGAAGCCCAATTGTCTAAGGGGATGGGCCATCGAAGAAGTGCCTCAGCGCGCCGTAGCCACTACTTTGACTCCTTTTATGCAATTATGAACTACACTTAACTTTATCAATTCCAACGCAACTTATCCTTTTTGAGCTGACGTAACAAACTACGCAAGCCTCCCAATGAAGCCAACAAAAATCCGATCCAAATTAAAAAAATAAAAGGCAGTTTCATTATGGTGGTATACCAGCCGCCTGTTCTGGAACTGGAAGTTCCAATCGAAGCATATAGATCCGTAAATAGATTTGTATGTATAGCCACTTCAGTCGTGCTCGTCGTTTCTCGAAAGTATCTTTTTTCTGGGAACATGGTCAACCAGAAATTATTATGTTCGTGATTCTTCATCCACCGATGCAGAAAATGCTCCAGTTTTCCATTCTCATATGCGGCTGGAAAGTGGATTGGCAACGGGGTGGCACGAAATGATTCATCATGCTCAAACATGAGCCGATCGTTCGTTAGGGACGGTTTATAAATCATCAAATTCCCACAAATGGAATGAAAAGTGGGTCCATGTAAATGATCGAGACTTCGCAAACAACAACGCTCCTTCCCCATATGGAGTTCGGAACCCAAGGGCAATCGTTGAGTGAACTGTATCTTCTTTGTGTTAGTTGACCTAAGCCGCACCCTGACTGCTGGGGTGGGGCTCGGCCTCCGAACCGTACGTGAGACGAGTTTCTGCCTCATACAGCTCAGGCCGAAGACCGGGGGAAGTTTAGGAGAGATGGGGAAACCTAGCAGCTGCCGGTCGGGGCGGGGATAAGCTTGCTTCTTTACATTATCCCCCCACGACCCTTCCGCGCTAGCGCTTCGCGTTCTTTCTATTCCATTACGGGATAGGCGGCTAATACTAATTTAATAAGTGAAGTAGTCTCGTCGTCTGACCAATCGGCTCGGACACCAGACCGCCCATTTTCTTTTGTCTCGACCTAAATGTAATGGCTCTCTTAGTTACGCTGCGCCCCGACCCGAGTCCCCCACGTCCGCTTTTTCCGCCCGCAACCCAAGAAGTTGGCAAAGCCAACACAACATTAGGGCCGCACCCTTCATTCTATGCTGACCCCGGCCCGGGCTGGCTTTTTGGGAAGCCCGTTCCCACCGCGCTCACGGCCCGGCTGGCCTGACAGCGTTAGTGGGAATTTCCCCGTTCCCTGGTCAAAGACTTGGTTGGATGCGGGATCTACTCCACGAGGAGCGGTACGGACGTAGATGATATCATCACGACCCCTTTTTTCGTACCGCTAGGGATGCTTAACGCCACTTCGCCAACTGGCGTTACCTGCGCTTTCGTGTCTCTCAGTGTGGTCAGCACTGGATGTTTCCGAGCAGCGAAGCTTACGCCCATTCGCATTAGTTCATCCAAAGTTCCTTACCCTTATGCACGAATTATTGAATTGGAATAAGCCATCTTCCTATCAAGGTTAAGGAGTCAACTGAGCATCTCAGCGGCGGGATTGAATACCCGGATCGAATCAGAGTTCACGCCGCCCGCCCTGAACAAATAGGAGGCGTGGGCCACAGGTCGCACACATAAGCCGCCGGGTCGCACGACAGAAGAACACCCAACATAAAGATGCACACTCCTCCATGTGAAATATTCATCTTTATTAGAGCTTTTTGGTAGTAGTCGTGACCAACAGCCATCAGCTGTCGGCTCCTTGGTAAGGTGAGAGCTTCAAGCCCGATTTCTGATGGCGCACCCCCCACACAAGCACCGCCTGACGAAGGAGGGGCGGAGAAAGCTACAGGCCTCAAATTTCCTTCGACCCTTCTTTCTAAATGGGGGTGCCGGGGACACCTCATTTTGTCATTTCGTCGTTGCTCATTCCCGTTAGGCCAAAATCTTTGGCCTTTCCTTCTCCGCGCCCGCTCACGCTTCGCTGACCTATCGCGTGGTAAAAAGAAGAAAGTACAAAAAAATAGTAAACAGAGCACACCGCAGAAAGATTCTAAATATGAGAAGTCCGCCTTGGATTCGAGAAGAAGGAAATGAAAAACGAGAACGAAACGAAATAAGGCGTTTCTAGCTCTAGTTTCGGATGAGCTTCTCCCAATTATGTCTGATAATAGAATAGGGCGGCTTGCTCTGACCAAGACTCCACTTTTTGCTCCGTTCGTGGAGCGTATGAATTTTCTTGAATGTAGATAGACCAAAAGAGGGAATGAAGAGATAGGAATAGGAATTATAGTAACATTGTAAAAAGGGGCACCTGTGGGAACATCTCTACTGACGAACCATTTCAATAGTACGGGTGCTGCCGTGCCACGAGGCACGACCATGGAAGTAATAAAAAAAAAAAAGTTATGTAGTTGGACCATCTGTTCTATCCGTTCTAGTTTTGCTTCTCTAGAGAAAATGAGAGGCTAAAAATAAAAGTGTTCGCAACACATACCGAAAGGAGACTAATTAAGCCGACCATTAATGACTAGTTCGAACACCAGGAGTGGTCTGATCAAATAAGGGATCAGACCGCTCTTAGAAAGAGAAAACAAAAGCAATCATGAAACTGGCATTCATCTACCCTACAATCCGATCTTTCTTTTTATATGAAATTTTTCTAAACCTTCCCCATTATAAGTTCTTTCCTTGTTCACAAGACTCTTAAGCTTATCTGCTACATCAGAGTGAAAGAGAAGACTGCTTTCAAGGCTTGCTGAAAGGAAAAGACTTATAATTCACAGGTGGAAAAGATAGCGTCCCTTACTCATATCATAAGCAGGAAAAGAGATAACTTGCCCTATCCAAAGACCTATGAAAGATTGATCCTGTCGCTTTCGTGTCTATCCTTATGTACGGATCCCCAGCTTTCCAACTGCCTTATTTTCAGAAGGACTCTAACTGGCGAATTAAACTCCAACTCAATCTCCTGTAAAGAGAAGAGGACAGGTAAACGGCCTATTTTGATGAAGGAGAAACTGGCTATATTCTTTTCTTTTACGCCATGAAAATGGGATAGATAGAAGGATATAGATCACTACTGCCAGTGGACGGCTTTTCAACCCAGGGCACAGCGCCGCCGCATAGCAAGTTGTCGATTTCCTTTTGCCATCTCCTGATGGGACGAAGGAATCCATATCATCAGCGAACTTCTAAGCCCCATGCGGTTCACCCAAAATGCGCATGTGCCTTATCTCTCTCCCCAACGACTGTGTAACGGAGCCACCGCCTACTTACTCGGGGTTGGAATGGTATAAATAAGGTTATGCTGGGGGGTTGAGATTTTATGTTTAGGGATATTACTTTTTTTTGTTCTGGCTTGTAGCTTGATAAAGGGCGGATGGAAGGATAGCTGGAAATTTAATTCCACTTAGAATTATAAGGAAAAAAGTCTCAGTATCTAATGAACCGAACGCTTCAGCCGTGGAACGTCTTCCCCGATCTCTGCTGGTGTGTAATACCAGTCAAGGTATAGAACAATCTATCGAGATGGCCTATACATAATCATTCAGTAGTGGACTAGCCTTAGCGGCGAAAGCAGTTCAGTCAGAACTGCTCTAGGCGGCTCACTCAAGCAGCTCACTTTGCTTTCCGAACTCTAAGTAGCAAAGCGCAGCGTGAAACCAGTTGATTTCATTTGTCGATTCCGTTGCCGACAACAGCTTGTTATGAGCCTGAAAGGGGACGGTCTTAGAATCTGACCTATAAAAGATCAAAGATGTTCTGAAGAACGACCAATTGGTCTTTTTCCAAGGAAGCTGCCATCTAGGTCTCCTCAATCACTAACACTAAGCGAGCGAGGGTCGGTCAGTAACTTTATGGAAAAAGAAGTATATGGCAAGGACATCAGAACGTCAGGCAAGCATCAGTCCCCTGGTTGATGAGTCGTAGCGTGTGGCAAGGAAAGCAGTTAGTGGAATTCCACTCATGTCGATACTAGATCCAGAAAGGGTAACATCATGTAAAAATACTTTATTTTTCACTTCTCAGTTGGTTATCACATTCATCTTACTAGAGCAACTGTAGTTTCAGCTCCCTTCGTCTTACCTTCCTCTACTATGGATCCTCTAACTCAGGAAATATTGTCAGATTAGGGAAGGACTTTCTCTCTTTTTACCATTAGCAAGAACTTGTTTCAGTTGCATATCATAAGGAATTTGAACAACTGCTTCAAATACAGTATCGGGAAGTACCGCCTGTGAAACCTCAATATCGACGGGCTTACTTACTAAATGGCAATTGGCACAGACAATACGCCTAGCTCTCCTACCTACATAGAAAACAACCTATGATTATATCCCAGCCTGGTAAGTAAGAAATGGATTACCATACCATCCTACTAGAAGAAAGAAAAGAATAGACTGATTCTGGGATCTCTTCTTGGCGAATTTCTCCGCTTGTAAATGATTGGTGTAATACTCACTCGTAGATGCTTGGTGTCAGAAATTTTCACTGATCAGGTGTTATCAGTCTCATCCGTGTAAGAATTAGGAATTCCTATTCCAACTCGTCCCAGAATGGGCGTTATGGCAAAAAACAAGAAGAAAACAAAAGGAGAAATTTGTCCAATAGTAACAAATGGTGCCTCCACAGGTTGACACCCGATCCAACCCAGTAGTAAGCAATCTGCTAAAAGCAACCAAAAAATTCCTTGGTGAATCGGACGAAAACTTGAACTACGTACATACATACTTTTAAAAAAAGGTAAAGCCAACAGACATATAAAAACTAGTGCTATTGCAGCTACACCTCCCGATTTGTCAGGTATACTACGAAGAATGGCATAGATCGGTAGGAAATACCATTCCGGCACAATATGAGGCGGGGTGGACATTGGATTAGCAGGTATATAATTGTCGGGATGCCCCAAAACATTAGGAGCATAAAAAATCCAAATGGAAAAAAAGATAGCAAAAGCTACCCACCCTACTAGATCCTTTACATAAAAATAAGGATAAGAAGCAATTTTATCCATCTCTGAATGTACACCCAATGGATTATTTGATCCATATTGATGCAATGCGGCCAGATGAAGAATACTGGCGCCTACTAAAATAAAGGGGAGTAAATGATGAAGACTAAAAAAACGATTTAAGGTGGCATTGTCCACGGAGAAACCCCCCCAAAGCCAAGTAACTATGGTATCTCCTACTACAGGTATGGCGCTAGCTAAGCTTGTAATTACTGTAGCTCCCCAAAAGCTCATCTGACCCCAAGGTAGTACATATCCTATAAAAGCTGTCACAATCATCAATAGGAAGATTACAACTCCGAGACACCAAACAAATTCCCTAGGACTGCTATAACTCGCATAATATAGACCACGAAAAATATGGAGGTGAACCACAATGAGAAACATACTTGCCCCATTAGCATGCATATAACGGAGCAACCAGCCCCCTTCAACATCTCTCATAATGTGTTCTACGCTGTTGAAAGCTAGATCCACATGGGGTGTGTAATGCATAGCTAAAAAAACGCCAGTCACTATCTGAATGACTAAACAAAGACCAGCTAACGAACCGAACCCCCACCAATAACTAAGATTGCTCGGGGTTGGATAATCTATCAAATGTTGATTAAGTGTGGAGGATATAGGTTGTTTAAGAAGAGATAATCGTTGGTTTCTTATAGTCATTTGTTTTTATTTCATTTTTGTCAGGGAGAATGCCGCTAAAAAAGAGCTCTCTTTCCGAACAGATATTAGGTATTAGGTTTCGTGCTTTAGTACTTTTAGTTCCTCTTTCATAAATCCCCGCTACCTCTTTTTATCCACTTAGGTTATGTTATGACCACTGAACAAACTTGGTTGACAAAGATGGTTTATGCGCCGCTAATTTAGCTGCTTGTCGAGCATTTGACAAAGTCACACCATCCATTTCAAATAGGATTTGTCCCGTGGACACACGAGCAACCCAACTCGCAGGATTTCCTTTTCCTCTTCCCATTCTTACCACAAGCTTTTAACGTAATAGGGAGATCCGCGAGAACTCTTACCCATATCTTCCGAAACCGAGTTGTGTACCGTCCGGTTTGCAACGCCTACTACATCTGCCTTTACGATATTTTTTATATTTCGTACGTTTCTGATATAGCACGCCCCCCCCTTTTTTTACTATATGAAATCCACACTTTGACACCTGAGATTCCGTAACGAGTAGATACTTCCGCAGGAGCATAATCGATTTTCTGGTTAAATACATTACGAGATGTTTTTCCATACTTTCCGCATTCAGTTCTAGCTATTTCTGCACCTTCTAATCGACCTGAACAACATATACGGACCCCCTCAACCCCCCCTTTCATTACTAATGGAATATCCTTCACTATTTTATTAAAAATGGAACGAAATGATCTTGTTTTGTTTCTCGGTTGAAAAGAGATGTCTTGAGCAATCGGAGAAGCACTTTGATAAACAGATTTGATCTTGACCGATTCAATTAACGTATTAGTGTTTGTTCTATTAGACAACAAAGATCGCATTTTTTTCACTTCGTTCAAATAAGAGTTGTACCCGTACGGAATTCTTCTGTTTCTCAGTATGATCTCTATCATCATCTCTATTCCCTTTAGCAATTCTCCTATCCTACCTAGGTCTATGAATTTCTCTATCAATTCCATTACCTTATCCTCCTTACCCATGAGGTTCCAACATTTTATCCTTAATTGACCTAGTAGTTGTTCCCGGGCATCCTCAAAAAAAAGGTTATTATATACGCCAAGCCCATCCCTTAGAAAAAAAAAGGTAGCACCGAAGAAAGGAAAGAGCGAGATGGTAGTTTTTGTTGTTCCCGCAAAGCGAAGATCATTCGCTTGGCGAATGAAGTGGGTCAACCTCTTTTTGGCTTCGGCCAAACACTTTTTATCGCTGGTCAAGCTTTCTACAAAAAAATAAATGCGAGAACGTATTCTCTTATCTAAGCTTCTTTCCTGAGCATTAGCTCTCCCCATCGTAGATGGTTCAGCTACGCCCGGTGCCACGAAATGATTGAGAACTACGACGGGGTCGAAATTTCTTTTGTTTTTTGTATTCAATAAGTATTGCATGACCGAATAATTCAAGGAAGGGCGCACTGCAGGGAGGGTCCTTTTAAGTAGATGACTCGCCGGACCGTTGGAGCGGGACTTCTTTGGAAAAAATAACTTGAATAACTTCGTTTTTCTGAAGGAGTCGTCATTTTCTATCAGGAACGCTATGTCATTTACAACCCCGGCGTATTTCGGATGCTTGAAGGCCCCGCTGACCCGAAGTTCTTTAGAAAGATTCTTTTTTTTCGATGGTGATCGGTCATGGTATCCATAGCGTTGCTTATTTTTCGGCCAAATCCTGATTTGGTTTTGCTTCTCCTGATCGTCGAGCCTGATCGACTCGACTCTTTTCCCTGCCTCCCGGCCTCTCACTTCGTTTCGTTCTTCTTCTGTACCGTCGTTTGAATGAAGACACCCGATTGGCCCGACTTTCCCAAATGCCCACCACCGGCCCTTCTCCTTTCCGGGTCTGGATTTATCGCGTCGTTTCAGTCGTCGTGGTCGACGGGGAAGAAAGAAATGAATGAATGTTCTTTTGGGAAAATGTAGAATAATACACCTACCGAGACGAAAGCCAAAGGTGAGTCTCGTAGGTGGACGTATCGAACCGAAATAAGATCTCAGATTGACATCTTGATACACTGATTTACCATAATAATAAATAGAGTCAATGGTGACTCCGCCGTGGGAAGAGCCGCTTCCTTCTTGCTTGATAAGGGGGCTTCCATTCACCAACGTAGACTAAAAGTGCTCTCCGAACCGTGCGGGATAGTCACCCATCACACGGCTCTCAAACCCAACCTGTGGTGGATCCCGGGAGACAAAGTAAAAGCGCTTGATCTTTTGCCCCATACTTTGCCTCCCCGCCGATCAAGGCCATTAAGGTCGTGATAGGCTTTTCTTTAAGCCGCTATCATTATCAAAAGGTTCGGATAAAGAAAGTCCCTTCGGTCGGTTCACTCAGGTGGTCTTCCCTTATCTTTTCAGAGTTGTTCTTATTTGAGATGAGAAAGGAGCACCGGCCGAGCGCCACGAATGAATAAAAAATTGACAGCAGAGGGAATCAATGATTTTTATTCGATCGAGTTCTAGCTAGCAACATGTCGATTACACACCGGAGGTTGGTAAGAACTGAGGGACAATCCCCCCCTAACCTAAGTCGGCCCACCAGCGAAGCAACTGATACTTGATCGGGTGGGGGGCGGTTTGTTTTTGTGCAACGCCCTCGCAGCAGGAAGAGGCGGTTGTCATTTGAAAGGAAAGGCTCTTCTCCTGTTTTATGAATCTACAACTCTCTTTACTGAGCGAGACTACATCCATATCCCTTACTAGTGGTTATTCTTTTTTTCTATTCTATCATTTGTTTGACAGCTTAAACTAGGCTCCACTTTAGATAGGTTTTTGGTCTTTATTTAATCAAGATAGGCCAAGGGCGCGTCGGAATGATCGGTAGCTGCTTAGTCTCATCCGAGAGTATAATCTCCTTTATTGCTTTTTTTCTTTTTCAAAGAAAAAAAAAGAAAGAAGGGGGTCGATTTAGGCTCCTTTTCCCTTTCACTGCATAGCTGCGCTAGCAGGTACTACGAGCCCTCTGTCCCACGCATCTAACCAGCTCGCGTGGTTCACCGGTTCCACCGAAAACTCTCATTTATTGAAGCGGAGCATAGTGCGCTTTAGGCGCCGAGTGATAAACTTCTCTTCTTTAGTTTCGGTTTATTCACTGATCTGAAACTTAGCACTTCTTTTCTTATTGATTCCAGGAGCGGCGGCATATTCTTGAATGAAGTATATCTGAACCAAATTAGCACTTAAAAGATCAGGCTAGGCCTCTCCAGCTGAGCTGGGCGCCAGGCCCTGGATGCGCTAGCGATTGGCACATAAGGGAGTGGTTGCCCGGGTTTCTCCGCCTGGTATCCTGCACCTCGCGTTTATGATATCTACATTCAACTGTGCCCCGGAGACAGGGTCGAAGCACGCCCGCCCAGTGTGCTTCTTTCACGACATGCTCTAGTCCTGGGTGTCTTCCAGTGGTCTTCTAGCCTTAGAAGAAGTCGTGTCCGCCCCGCGGACATCTGCAACGTCCTCCCACGCTTTTTTTTAGATTTCAAATACGGGATAAACTGAAGGAAAAGGCTGACCCATTCGGTGACTTTCGCGGTCGCCCTCACTGAACCAACTTGAATCTGAACTACGATTCAGATCAAGTCTTACCGAAATCGGATTTCCTTTTCGCGCCATATGTGCTTATACTTTACCTTTTCTCCCTTTTTATTCCCGGTCCAATATTTGTTCTTGAAGGTCTTCGTTTTCGTGTAAAAGCAAATTCTAATTTATGACCCCTTCAGTAATCTTACAACGAACAGAATTCCATTGTAAATGTAAATTCGTACGGAGCAATCAACGAATTCCGGCGAAATATAAGATCTACGTGACCAAATTATCCTGTTCCTTCGAACTTTTTCTTCATTCTCAAGAGGAATGCATCAAAAAAACTGCCCTTCCATATAGATCGTCGTGGCATAAACTCAGAATTTCTTCTCTTAGATTCCGCCCCTACTTCAATGAAAGCTAGCTCCTACTCCTTCATCCTCCTTGGTCCTTTTGACATAACACTCTCGGCTGCCTCCGGTCCGGGAGACCGGCCACCCTCTAGCCAGTGACTAGCTCCGCAATGGAGCTACGTCGAGACTCTCTTTCGAAAGTGAGGTCACCACCGGCTTGTTGAAGAAGGAAAGATCACTGCTAAATTCAGCTTGGTACTTCCATCCGCCAATCAAGGCTAGTGGAGCGAAGGGAGCCAAAACGAACACACCTGCTATCTACTTGTATTGGACCTTCGACCAGGCATTCTACCTTTGTCGAATCGGAACCAACACCACTGCATTGCGATCGAACAGTTGAGCGGCCGCCGGCCTTCCGTGCATATCGATTCATTCTTCGTACCCGGTTCAGCCTCACAACTCCTCGCGGGTTGGTAAGACAGAATTGGACAAAGAAAAGAGAGTGCTCGACCGGAACAACGGTCAACAAAAATCGCAATTACATAGATAACTGCTTCTCCCCTTATCCGTCTTTAAGGCTTTAAGCCGAACCATATGGCGGCTGGAAAGAAAGACGACCTCACCTTCTCTGGTGTCAGTGAGAGCCATTTTAGTATCCCCCGTTGACCTTCTTTTGTAGATAGAATTTAAAATGAGTGGAAACAAGCAACCTTACTAAAAAAGGTGCTTGTTGAGTAAGGCCGGCTTTCGAGCCCGAGCCCCCTTGTATAGGTTGGGTGGTTGAGCGCATCTTTCTTATATTAAAGCTTTTATTTAATTTCATTTTAATAAATTAGGCAATTTTTTTGCAGGCCCTTACGTTTTCTTCGCTTGCTTTGCAGTACGAGCCTTATACAGTACAGAGCCGCGCTCCTTTAATATGATGAGAAGAAGGGGGGCCGCCCTCTTTTCCGCACCAATCCTTATTTACTACTACATGGGGGTGTATAGCTCAGTTGGTAGAGCATTGGGCTTTTAACCTAATGGTCGCAGGTTCAAGTCCTGCTATACCCAAACCTACCTTACACTCTACTATGAGTAAGTAAGGATGCGTAGTAGCGAACAGATCTCTCTCTTCCTATGAATGTGTTGAGGAAGAAGAAGTAGCGATATGCCTAAAATCGTCTGTTAGAGAATCATCTTTTAACATATGATTTTTTTTATTAATTTCTTTTAACTTTCAGCAATTCATGGAAGAATGAATCGTTAAAAAACTTATGAATGTACCAGCTACAATAAAAGACCTAATGAGAGTCAATATGGGACCTCACCACCCTGCATGGTGTTCTTCGACTCATCGTTACTCTAGATGGTGAAGATGTTATTGACTGTGAACCAATATTAGGTTATTTACACAGAGGGATGGAGAAAATATGGTTCTGTCTCCCGGGAAACGAGGACTAGATCTTTCGTCAACCACTTGATTCGCTTATCTGTTGAAAAGTCTTATCCAGACAGTAAACCTTTAGGGCATATGACTAGTAAGGTAAATAAACCTATCGTATCGACGAGATGCAACAATAATAAAATTTTCAGACTATGAAAAGAATTTGTTCTCATCTACGTCTCTTTCAATCATGGGCTATTGAAGAGAATTCTTCCGATCGTAAGCCGAGCTGGGCTTGCAGCAGAATGAATAAAATCTGCTGAGACGTCAAAAGAAGCAGAGAAAGGAATTGCTACTAGAAGCATACTCCTTATATAAGAGTGATTCATGTGCACATCCCGTAGGCAAGGAAAGAGATACTGCTAGCCCTAAGGAATAGAGTGGATTCTCGGATCCTCCCTCGAGAACTGAGCTTACCGAAAGGAAGGAAGAGTCATAGGATGTGTAGTAGTAGCATAAGAAGCCCAATCCAATTAAGTCCGTAGCGTCTATACATAAAAGTCTTTGTCTCAAGAAAGAATCATAGGCGTCTGAAGGGTTTGAAAAAGTGTGGATTTTCAAGAACGAGAATCCTATGATATGCTGGGAATCTCTTATGATAATCATCCACGCTTGAAACGTATCTTAATGTCGGAAAGTTGGATAGGATGCCCCTTACGATTAAATTGCCCCCAATTTTTATGAAATACAAGATTGCTCATTGAATGATAAGAAACTAATTTCCACTTATACAATTTCAGATATTCAAGGATTATACGTTCTGTTCTAGATTAACCAGAATAATGGGAGTCTCATTTGTATTTGGGAATTGTTGATAGGCTAACAAAAAAAAGACAATTAGGGATTGGATTTCCACTCATAAAGAAGGAAGGCCGTTAAGGTCTTTGACAAGGTTGTATTTTTGGTTAAAATGGGATGGTGTTCAAACTTCGCTTATGCAGTAAAGAAAGTGAGGCGGGCTAAGATTCCATTCGAAGTAAGGTAACAGGATCCGATGTTGCACCATCTTCAACTCTTATCGAGATCCGGAGTTTTTCGAGAAAAGGCCCCATTTTTCAATATCATGATTGGGTCGACCAGGCCAGATCATGAGTGAATAGAAAATCGAAAATGTACATAGCTGTTCCAGCTGAAATACTTGGAATAATTCTACCACTTCTACTAGGAGTAGCCTTTTTAGTGCTAGCTGAACGTAAAGTAATGGCTTTTGTGCAACGTCGAAGGGGGCCTGATGTAGTGGGATCGTTTGGATTGTTACAACCTCTAGCAGATGGTTTGAAATTGATTCTAAAAGAACCTATTTCACCAAGTAGTGCTAATTTCTCCCTTTTTAGAATGGCTCCAGTGACTACATTTATGTTAAGTCTGGTCGCTTGGGCCGTTGTACCTTTTGATTATGGTATGGTATTGTCAGATTCGAACATAGGGCTACTTTATTTATTTGCCATATCTTCGCTAGGTGTTTATGGAATTATTATAGCAGGTTGGTCTAGTAATTAGGGGGCGGCCGTTCGGTCGCCTATGATACTAGGACCAATAGGTCAAAAATGGGTTTGTGCCGCAGGTGTTGAACGATATACTCTACACAGGTGTGGGTTTTTACGGGGCTAGGGCTCATAAACCCTTTCTTTCATTCATCAATAGGGCCCTGGTCGGTCGCTTTTCTGGGCCGAGATGGATAAGTGGAAGTCATTAAAAATAGATAATATATATATTTCTATTTTAGGATTCGCTATTTTTTAACCGGCTTTTATTCTTTGTCAACGCTACTAAGGACCTATAGGTTTGCCTTACTTGACTTATGAAAGATAATGAGAGAATTTGTTATTCAAACAAAAAGGAAAAGGCCCTACTTAGTTTCGCAAGCCTTTGTCATTGTCAGTCAACTAAGTAAGGCCTGAGGCCCCCTTCGAATCCGTAAATCTGAAGAGCATGCCGCAACAAAAGGATGGTCCCCTACGCATTTTTTTTTTTCCGGAAGGGAAAAAAGTACCCCCCATCATAGTGAACCTCTCCTTGTGATCGGGATGAGATAGATGCCTCCCAGCCGGGGGGCGGATCAAATCGGAGTTTCCTTAGGTAGCCACCGACCTACAATTATCCTTAAACTTCCGTGCTTGGTTACGAAGAAGCGAACAAAGGTACGCTCGGTTGCTGTCTTGTTCTCTGTCGCGAACTGGGATTGCTCGCCAGCTAGGTCAGATTGAAGCAAGATTTAAAGAGAATATATTACCCTAAGTCGGGGACAAGGGGCGGAACGACTTCTCGATCTACTTACTGCAGCCCAGGAATGAATAAAAACGTCGTCTAGGCGTTCCCTCTTGCTCCGATCTCCCCTACGTCTAGGACGTTGTCTGGGCCAAGAGCCATAGTTAGTTGCTGTTTCCATTTGGTTGTTTCTTTCTCATTGTTGATACCGGCAAGACCCAGCCAGATTGATGTCTGCTGGTTGGTAGTGAGAGGACTCTTAGTACCTGCATACCCAAAAGGGGACGCGCTGGTAAAATCATTTCTATTTTTCTTGCTTTCCCTTAGCAGCGGGAAAGGGGTCTATCTATCTGCCTAGCTTTGGTAGATTTCCTCCAACGCAATCCACAGAAATTCCACGAATCCCTTGGTGGAATAAGTCCGACGACTCAGCAGCAGTGCGGAATTTAGTTTCTCGTCTGGTGGATCTGATCTATAATTAGGGGACAATACATACCAAAAGGTTCGAATAAGGAACGCGCATAAGAGTATATAACCAACCCCCCCTATCTTCTTATTCATGAGTAAGCTCATGAGTACCTACTCGTTCTACTTTTTTTGCTTGCTATTGTTGTTTCAAATATATATCCCATTCCTGCCTGTCCTGCGGTATATGCGGTACCAGCTCTTGTTCTTGATGTGGCTCTTTCGGAAGATAGTATAGATGCTCCTATTCTTTCTGCGGCAGTTGTGGATGCATGCGCTTTACTTCTTTCTGAGTATCCCAGTGCAGCTGTCTTGTTCAAGCTATGGATCTTATATAGAGAAGGAGTGTGAAAGCTAGCTCTTGAAAGCAGTGCGAGTTAGGCATCTCTTTCTGTTCCATAACCAGTTGCAGATTCAAACCCAGTCGCAGTAGTTAGTAGGTGATCCAACACCGAAGACAGGAAAAGCAGAGGCAGTAGTTGCACGAGCAGTTCGAGATGCTGCAGGAGCAGTTCCAGGACGTTAAGATAAAGATCCAAATTCTGACCTCCCAAACTTGTAGTTTCTATACTTATGATGACGGCAAAGTTAGTTCTCATCAAGAAGGAGTGGAACACTCTCCAATTGATTAGACTACCTTGTCCGCACGAAGAGTATCGAGAAAAGGTTTGTAACCCTGAGTTCACTCATATGGAAGTGGTTGATAGTTGACAGCTCCTAAGAAAAGCCTTTTTCTTATATACGATTACGAGACCACCAGACTAGCCCCTGCCTCTACTATAGGAGTATTGAAAGAACGCTTCTTCTAGGCTATGAGAAGGTACAATTGATTCTGTTTCGACAGTTTGTACGGGTGTTGTTGTATCGAATGAATCGCTAGTTGAAAAATAGAGATAAAAAAATAGGTAGAGCCCCCTGCAGTTGAAGTTCAGTTGTTAGCTTCCCCGGATCTATGTTTAGCTCAATCAGTGGAAGGTTCAACATCCACTGGCCAAGAATGCCTCAGTGATTTCTTTTCCTTTTGTTTTGAATTAGCAGTTGCTGATTCTATCGAGTGTGAAGGCCTTTGTTCCAAACCTCGATTCAGCTGAGGGGAATACTTATACTATACTTTTCATTCACTAAGGCAGGAAGAGTATCTCAAGCACGAGTTCCAGCAGAAAATGTAAATCCAGCAGCCTTAGATGATGACTTCAGGAAAGTAAGCAAAATAGGTACTTTTTATTTTAGTTCTTTACCTTGCCACTTTCTTTAGACCTATCTAATTGGCATTGAAGCCGGAATCTTGAGAGCAGGCTCTTTTTAAGAGAGTTTAGAAAAGCCAAACCCTTGCAGCCCAGTGTATCAATCAGTAGTGCCAGGCTAATTGAAAGTGCCCATAGTGGTAGTAGCATACGAGATAGTTGAACTTGCAGTCTAATTTTTTGTCCCAATAGGCCAAGTCTTTCTATAACTAGAAAGAAGGCTCCCTAGCAAAAGTAAGTATAAGTTTTTCTCTCTTGTAGTTGTTTCCCTGTGAATGAGCTCTCCTCTCCGGGTGTACCATTTATCAAGCAAGCGAGCAGGCAAGTAAAAGTCCCCATAGATAGAGAGAATATGCTGCTTTCTTTCCATGACCCCTTTTCTCTTGTCAGCTATTGCTGCTAATCCCTTTTCAGCCAGGTCTCGGACATAAAGTTCCAGGTGCAATAGACTAATCCAGAAGGAAAGGTCTATTTCATGAAGTAAAATGGGCAAGCGGGGGTATTTCCATTCAATCAGGGTGGATTATGCTGCCAGTCGCAGTACCACCCTTTTCAGTAGTGTAGTTAAGTAAAAAGGCATATCCCAAGCTCTTAGCTCAGTTTGAGTGACTCCTGGAAAGGTAACACAATAGGGATTCTCTCTCTCGCTGATGCTATTGAATCCGCTGCTCTTGGTCTTACCAGTGCTTTAGCCATATCTGTTGTTTGCCTACCTGCAGTTGGGGTAAGCGTAACCGGTCTTACTGCTATCGAATCTAGCTCTTTCCTGCCTTAATGTCCGGGGACCCCTTCTTTCAAAGAGAGAAGGACCGGGAAGCACTTTAAAGAGCAACAGATGCGAGTTGGCTTAATTAAGGGAAAGCAGACTCGCCTGCCACAGCCCCAGTTAACTATTTGAATCAGGAGCTTCCTAGTATAATGTCTACTAGGATAGATTACTCATATAGCGCGTCTTCCTATAACGAGCTTAAAAAGATCCCAGGTTACTCCTAAAAACAAGGCTTAGGAGGGTTGCTGTAAAGGGTAGCTTGCTTACGCACCAGGGATTTTAGGATACAAAGGTTGGATAAGGTTAGCTTACTCCTCTCCTACTCTAGCATTTGGATACAGAGAACGACTATCCCGCTGGATCTGTCCAAATTCAAAGCCCATCTATCTCCTACATGAAAGGATCTGAGTCCATCCAAATAGCCCAGAAAATGCCAGTTCCACCATCAGGGCCCAACAAGCAGCATAATTCTGTTCCGAGGCTGCGTTTCATTCCAGCAACAGTAGTATATGGTTCAAAACGCCTTGTTCCATCCGTCGCGAATCCCCTCCATCACTAGTAAAGTGGAGGTGTTATTTGTATTGCAATAATGAATAAATGTACGAACACAAATAATGAGCAGACTTGCCCACGTTTATATGTGGATTCATTTCATAATGTATTCTTTTTTAATAAAGAAGCGCTTTGAGGCAGGTTGTGTTTCTCGGTTGATGGATGGCCTATATCGCTTTATAATGTTATTGTTATGTTGATTTAATGCTATTAATATAATATATATATATATAAAGTTGCTTAAGACTTAGTCCCATTCTTTAGAATTGTTTTTCTCGTACTGTGTAAACGAACTTCCTGCTCTTGTTTGGCGCTTCTATATGGATCTTACTGACCGACTAGCTGACAGGAAGCGAACTAATTCCGCGAGAACGAGGGAAGTAGCATCTACATCTAAGGAAGATTGAAGACCGGATATTACTTAAAAATAAGGAATATTTAACAAAGCAGATTTCATTCATTCCAGCACTACAAGCATTTTTATACATAAGAGTACATCCAATAGGAAGCCTACACACACGTAGACCAGCCACACAACTAAACACAACATTACAGAGTGAACTGAACATATTAAGTGAACAAAAGACATAGAACAACATGAAAGATAACAAAGAAAGCCATGCATTAAAACACACTACTTTGCGTCGACCGACTCTTCTCTAATAGTTCCCCCCGTAGTTTCTATTTCTACTGCGGTTGCTTATGGCCCCCTCCACAAGGATAGATTGGTGTTCTTGAAGGAGGGCCTCTTTCCGGTCTTCAAGAGCTCGAATGCGGTCCCGTATCCTTTGCATCACTCTTCCTACGACCTCAGGATCGAGAGCTGGCGGATGCTCCCATAACAGACCGAGCAAATTCTCCTGTTGGAGCTTTTCGGTTTCCGCGGTTTGTATTTCTTGTTGAATTTCAGCAAGTCTTCCAACGATATCCATGGCTAAAACTCTTTCTTGCGTCCCCGTCTCCCTTTGCTTTGCCAAATAGAGACTGAAAGAAGCTTCTATTTTTAGGCGTTAGAGGCCCTTAACCCTTTCTTATTATTAGTAATAATTCTTGTCTTGGTTCCCTAAGACGGACCTCTTTTCAAAATGAACCGAACCTCAATACCACATTCATCAAAGAGATACGGCCATCTCTCTAGGTTGCATACCCCGTTAGATCGTTCTATTCGTGCTTGAAGACCCAACTCAAGCTGAAGAAACTTATTCAATGGTCACTGCTAACCGCTTTTGCTATTGATCCTTTCCTTCCTCTAGCAAAATCTCACCTGTGGGTTTGACTCTCTAAATTCACCAGAGGAGCAACAGCAGGGACACTTGTTCGACGACCCCGTCTCTCTTCGTTGCTGACCAATCGAAGGCGGTTCTATCATCCATATAGGAATGAAAAGATTGGACTGCTTTCTCCCACTCATCCCTGGCCTAAAGCCCTAAAGTAAAGAAGCTCCTACCTATAGATAGGAGGTACTTCCCTGACTCTGCATCCTGACCGCTTCTTGCTGTGAACTATAATCTCCTACTCAAATTATTTGATTCCAAATTAAGAGTAATGCCTATTGTCCCCTCTTCAAATTCAACTAATTCGCCCGCTTAGAAGTGGATTCGAACCACTCTTTATTTAAAGTCCCAGTGTCAGTGACAGATCAGAATATTCCCGCTAGAAGCGATCTCAGGAAGCAAAGGCTAAGGGCGAAGAAGCTACTATTCTATTTTCCGTGCGTGTTCAGCCCTGTAAAAAAGCTAAAGTCTCACGAGCTGCTTATTCGCCATAAGGACGCTATGTCTTGCTAAGGACCTTTCTCGTCTCTCCTGTTTTTGTCCATCTCTTTAAATACAATAGGAATAGGGTGAACTAGCTTAGCAGCTCGGAGAAAGGCTTTTCCTTTACGTCGAGAAGCATGTGCCTTCCACCTATCCTGTACGTATAGCAAGCAGGGTTAACAATTTAAATAACGCATCGGGCTGCGAGTGGAAAAAGAAAGTCGATTGAATCTTGGTAATTGAGTGAAGAAGTTATCAGCGAAGAAGAACCCCTAAATCCCGGAAGTATGGAATCGGGATCCGATCTCTTTTGGTACACTCGAGTTATAAGGTGTGTAGCCGGTATAACCATGGGAATGAATGTGAACCAATTGTTGACAGAGATGATTTGATTAGCTTGGGAGATTGTATCAATCCATTTGATGAGATCACAGGGCTCGAAGCTAATCTTGGAAAAGACACAGTCTTCTTTGCTGGGGTTGAAGATAGAGACAAGGAATCTTGAGATTCTAGGGTTCCCAGAAGGCGCAGCCTGCCCTTCTTTGATTCAGGTGTAGTGTAGTCAGGGCTAAGCCCCTGATCACAACCAAGCGGTTCAGATTGTCAATCGCTAATTGAAAAAAAAACTCCTGGTTCTATTAGAAATTGACCGGTGTGAGCTTCTAATTATGACAACAGCAGAAATAAATAGAGCTAGGCCTTTTCTTCCTCTGTCTATACAAGACAGAATTCGTGAAATAAAGACAGAGAATCCTATCCAATCTCGCTGAGAAGGACAGAAAGACTACCAGCTCTACAACTTTAAATACTATGGGAAATCCACTCGGACGAAGACATAGATGATAGGATTATTTGAGAGAAGAGCCGTGCCCTACCTATTCTACAAAACCTTATCCTAGTTTTTACTTTCTTTTTATATATAAGCATTCATCAACGGATTCTGCTTCCACTGCCTTAGTGCTAATTACAAACTAATTATCCTCATCCCAAAACCCCTTACAAAGAAAGGTAGGCGTGCAATAAGAGAAAGCTTACCTTGCCCCGAGAGAGACCATAGGATAAAGTAAGCGTGCAAGAGCTAGAGAATCCCGGGGTATAGTGAGAGACCTGGTGCAAGCTTTTAGAGTATGGCTATCAGTCCCAAGTTTAAGCTAATCACTCGTAAGGTTATGTAGTCCGCCTATAGCCCAGCCTTTAAGCATCAACAGAAGATCCAGCGGGATATATGAATATGAACTTCTCTAAGAGAACAGTTCAACGGGTTTAATTGAATTCCGTTATCTGATCAGATTAGATATTATCTAAGACTGTATAAGAGAGACCTAACTAACTGGATTGCTCTTGTGATCATACCATATCCCATGCTATCAATGGGAGTGAAGTCCGCCTATCCATCAACATAAAAGTTAAAGGAGCCCGCTAACTACTGCACTTCCTAATGTGATATTGAGTTTTGCCTAAACTTGCCCGCCCATACTCTTAACTTTTCGCTTAAGCTCTCAGACTAGAGCTATTCTCACTAAACCGAAAATTCTAATATACGTATATTAGACAGGATCCCTATACGATCTGGCCCGGCTTGCCTAATCCTGACGATGGGTACACGGAGGAATCCTCTCTTAGCGCGATAAGCTGACTTTCACTCACCTCTAGCAGCTGCTATTGATGTTTTTGAATGTGAAGGATGGTTGTGGGGTTACTTCTCGCTTTGCATAAATGCCAATTAATTCACTCCAAAAGTGCAGCTGAGAATCTTGCTGCTAAGCTATGCCCCTCACTCCCGGGAAGAAGGTCTTAGCAGGAGGCGAAACTTGAGCTGTTGGGTGTTTCCGTTAATTGATCGGGAGGTGGTTGTTGGCGGAAGTGAACCATGTCAAGATTGCAAACAGTTTTCAGGAAGACGAGGCTCAGAAAGATGACATTTGGCCATCTGCCCCTTATGAAGTCCACTCGTATTTGTAAGTCTACTCAAAAACCTGATTTTGCTTATTCCTCATATTCTCCTTCCTTTGCTTCCTTTCTTGTGTCCATTCATTCTTTATCAGAGCCTACATCCTATAGAGAGGCTGTTCGTGATCCTCCTTTGGCGGACTGCCATGGCTGAGGAACTTACAGCTTTGCATCAAACTCACACATGGGATTTGGTACCTTTGCCTTCGGGAAAGCACACCATTGGTTCTCGTTGGGTCTTTAAGATTAAGACCAAGTCTGATGGATCTGTTGAGCGTTATAAGGCTCGCCTTGTTGCGAAGGGTTATTCACAGGAGTATGGGTTGGATTATGATTCTGCCTTGTTCATAAAACATACAAGTAAGGGCCGTATTCTTCTCTCTTTGTATGTAGATGATATGATATTATTATTACCGGTGATGATTGTGGGGGAATTGAATCATTGAAGCGTGATTTGGCTTATTATTTTGCTATGAAAGACTTGGGTGTGCTCCGTTATTTTTTGGGTATTGAGGTGGCTTTCTCTCCTAAGGGTTATCTTTTGTCTCAGTCGAAGTATATAGCAGACCTTTTTGAGCGTGCTCGTCTCACAGATAATAGGACAGTTGACACCCCTCTTGAGACCAATGCTCGTTACTCTCCATCTGATGGGACTCCTCTGTCTGATCCCACTTTATATCGTGCAGTAGTCGGAAGCTTAGTTTATCTCACAGTTACTCGCCCAGATATTGCGCATGCTGTCCATGTTGTTAGTCAGTTTGTCACTGCCCCTACTTCGGTTCATTGGGCTGCTGTTCTACGTATTCTCAGGTATCTTCGGGGCACTCAGTTTCGTAGTCTGTTATTTTCTTCTTCATCATCGTTGGAGTTGCGTGCTTATTCTGATGCTGATTGGGCTGGTGATCTCGAGGATCGCAAGTCCACCACTGGATTTTGTATCTTTCTTGGTGACTCACTTATTTCTTGGAAGAGTAAGAAACAGGATGTCATTTCTCGATCTTCTACGGAGGCTGAGTATCGTGCCATGGCCTCGACCACCGCTGAGATTGTTTGGTTGCGCTGGTTACTTTCTGATCTTGGAATCAAGCTTACTCGTCCCACACCTCTACATTGTGATAATCAGAGTGCTATTCATATTGCACGAAATTCGGTCTTTCATGAGAGAACCAAGCATATTGAGATTTATTGTCACTTCACGCGCCATCATTTGCAGCTTGGTACTATCTCCCTGCCATTTGTCCCGTCTTCTCTACAGATTGCTGATTTGTTCACGAAGGCTCACTCCACTTCGCGCTTCCGGTTCTTATCTGACAAACTCTCAATGCTTATTGCTGTAGCATCGTGAGTTTGAGGGGGGATATTAGCATATATATTAGATGAGGTTATTGTAGTCTTTTCACAAGTATTCTTTCCCTTATGTACACTTTCATTTGCTTTGTAAAACTATGACTTCACTTCATAATTCAAGAATGGTTCCACGGGTTCTTCCCCAATTGATATTCTTGTTCTTCCAAAATCTCTAAATGTTCACAATTCTATTCCACCTCTTAGAAAGAAAAGAACTTAAATCAAAATACTTAATAGCATGGCGATACATTTATACAAAACTTCTACCCCGAGTACACGCAATGGAACCGTAGACAGTCAAGTGAAATCCAATCCACGAAACAATTTGAGTACCTCTACAGGATAGACCTCAACAGAAAACTGAAGAGTAACGGCAGCAAGTGATTGAGTTCATTAGTTCCTCATATAAAATTATTGACTCAAGAGATATAGTAATATGGAGAAGACAAGATTGTTTCAAGCACCGACAGAGCCGGAAGTGCCCCTTCTTTCAAAGAGAGGAGGACGGGTTATTCACATTTCATTTGATGGTCAGAGGCGAATTGAAAGCTAAGCAGTGATAATTTGAAAGATTCCCCGGGGAAAAACACCTACTAAACCCTTTTTTTATTATTTTAGTTCTACAGAGCCCCCCTCTGTCTGAACAGAATTAAAAATGAAATCAAAAGAAATGACTAAAAATTCTTCAGTAATACACGGTTATGGTTTTACCATTTATTTACATCTTATTATTATATTCCAAAAAATTGTGAACAAGATGCCGAAAGGTATACGATTCAATGTCTTACTTTTTGGCGAAATTATTGTGCTATATTTTATTTTCCGATTGGCACTCGGATATCTGGTGATGGACGATCTTCAAGCGGCTGTAGCTCAATTTTATACGGATACGGGGGGGGTGGGCGGAATGTCTGGGGCTGGAGGAGGTAGCAGTGGAGGCTCCGGGTGGACATCCTTCGATCTAGGCGTATTGGATGAATACGATGAGGAAGAAGTAGCGCAGCCAAACCCACAAAACATGGCTGCTATACCACCAGAGCCTAATATTGATTATGTGAAAGGAGTTATAAAAAGAAAACTCACTATCCACCGCCTAATTGCGAAAAGGAGAAAGAATCCGCCGCTTGTTTTAGACGACGAAGTCGACACAATTTTCAATCTCAAGGATCTAATTGTGCGAAGAATGGGGGAACTCGATCCAAACCCGTTTTGGCACAACAGGCGAATGGAACTAATAGAACGATACATAGAGCCCCCACGCGGCGGACAATATACCATTCCGGTATTAAATCTTAAGTTACAAGACCTCTTATCCAACAATCCCACTAATTCAAATATATATAGAGAACTTATGAGAGCGAAAGAAAATCTCGAACTTTGAAAAGCTATGTGAAGTAAAAGAAGAAAAGGTCGCCGATTGCTACTAAGAACCTAACAGAACTTGTGTCTTATCCGCATGGATTTGGTAGAGGGCGGTTACCGCTTTCAAGACTAGAACGAAGGTCGAATCGTACTCTATTCCTTCGGCCATACAATCATGGTATTGTGGATCTCATAAGACCTATGGTACCATAATAAGCATTTCCAGATCGGGATTTCGAGATTCGAATTGAGTGAGTGCAGTGGTTCCTCCATAATAGCTATGAAAAAGGAAGGAGGAATCAGTCTCGGATTCGTTGATGGTACCGGCTTGACCCTAAGCTTTTATTCGAATAGGACAAACGGATGCTACCTTCAATGAAGGATTTATTTCCCTCTATTGTTTCTGGTTTTGGGGTTTCTCTCTACACAGCCTTGAGCGCGGGCGGGATCGGATCCCTTCTATCGTATCGTGAACTCGTGAGTCATCTCTTTCTTTTTCCACCTTGTTCTCTTACTCATTCCCATCTAGGTTCGTCCACTTGGCATAATAAACCTCCTTTCCAGGTGCCTCTTACTCAACTTCGAAGAAATAATCTCATATGCATGGAAAGCTTCAGCGGAAACAGCCTAACGAGCCCTCCCCTGGACTTGTGAAACTACCTTGAAAGGGTACTTTAACGGGCCTTACAAGCTCATAAAATGGTAATTATTAATGAGAAAGCAGAAAGAGATGACTAATCCCCGCGAGTTACTAAGCTCCGTCTCCGACTTGATGACTGGCTAGGGAAGAACCTTTCACCAAAGCAGATTCACCCGATTCAACAAGAGGAAGTGGGTAGATAAATAGATTCGAACTTCCGGCACAGGCACTCAAAGCTTTACCTTAGTCTCGAGCTGCTCTAAAATATCTATAAAAAGATTAACCGCTTCTCGAGCGCTAGTAGGCCTATTGTAGCCAAGGCATATATTTAATCATAAATAGGTTTATTCTAATTTCTCTTTGGAAGCGGTCATGTTCTCATTCAATGCCCAGATGTCCACACAATATGCATGGGGTTAGCCGCCTCAATGGGATCTTTTATCCTGGTCAGAGGATAAATTACCAAACGTTTAGCATTCCCGCACTTGATCTACTGTCAATTTAATTGATCTAATGTTACCGGTGGAAGTTCCAACACTACATCTTTACTTGTAAACTTTACCTTTTTTTCTTTTGGAACTGCTAGATATAGCTTACTGGACACTTTCAGAGATCAGATTAGGCGCTTCAATGCTGGAGGAGATCCCCCGAGAAGAGTTAGAATGGCTGTTCCTGCTCCTTGGGAGGTACTAACTAAATGGACTACCTGAATCGGGGTTTTGAGCATAAAGATTCCACTGACCAGTAAAAAGTGGGCCTAAGCCTTGGGGATGCGGTAATACATCTAAGAAATTCATCAACCGAACTCAACATAGATACCAGGGCCTTGCTAGTTCCGACTAGCTAGTTAAACTCACTGGGATACTCTCCATCAAGCTATCTATTGCACTTAATAAATCAGGTAGACTAACTCCTCTAGAAAAGGAACGCTTGGCACCCCGTTCGTGAACCTTACCTAAGGATCACTCACTAGAAAGCGCTTAATTCCCTTACTCAATACTCATAGGGCTTCTCTTTCTCTTCTCTGTGAACAATAAAATGAGAATTGCTAAATAGTAAAACGAAATTCCTCTATAGCACAAGCTAAGGCTCAATGGAGGAATAAGCGGTGTTCTCTTTTCTGCTGTTGCCGTTGTTGCCACTGTTGTCGGAATAACTGCTTTTGGTGGTACGGGCATGGCTTAAGCCAGCTCCAGAGCCGAGGGTGACTCCATTCATTCCTCTTGTTCAACTAGTCTCCTTCAAAAAGGCTTTCCCCTCCAGGCGGGATCTTTCATCGATAGTATTCATTTGAGTCTTCGGGTAGCATTGCTTTGCTTGGCATCGGTCTATCGTAGTCCCCATTGCACCGCTAGATAAGAGGTTAGAATCTCAATCATGACAGTTGCTGAAATAGACACAAAAAGTGAAAGTGCGATTTTCCATGAGAAAAGGGATTCCTTAGTTAATAGGATATGTCCTTTAACTTGGAAGATTGGAAAACCTTGGTCGTCCTTCGGACTTTAGTTAGCATCGAGCCGGAAGAATAGGAAATCAAAGAGTTTCAATATTGAAACAGCATTGGATAAAGGAAGTCTTCGTTCATTCAACGGCATTACCGACCGGTCTAGGCTCTTCGGGAGCAGAGAATAGGATAGGCTGCTGGTAGGACTTGTTGGGATAGGTAAGGCAAATTCCTCTAGTGGAAGGAATATGCCCATAGAGAAAAAGCCAATTAGTAAGTAAGATCGAAAGAGCAGGGACAGACTTTTGCATCCATCCTAGCCAGGGAAATCCCCGAATCGCGAGTCTGGGGTATAGACTTTTGACCCCAGAGAATCCGACAGCCATGAAGGTACTGGGAAAAAAAGCTTGACTGACTCATCTTCCGTTCATGACCCATACCCATGAGTCATTCACTCTGGCTATCAAAAGATCGAGACCATTTCTGGTTTTCTTCGAACCAATGGGTCATCTCCGGCGACTCAGATATGGGACTTCCGTCAAAGCTTCCTGGTTGTAGCGAAGGCGAAGCTAACAAAGATTCTAATCCTACTAGATCCTACTCTTCTACTTAACCTGACTTCTCGCTTAAGAAGTACTCGATTCCCGTGCGAGCTTTGAGATCCACATCCGTCGAGGCCACACTGAGTGGTGTACCTGAACGCTTCTTTCTCAAGTGACCCTGACTCACCATAGGTTGGAAAGCCCTTCATTCTATGCTGACGGGTCCACTTTGAGCCCCGTCTCACGGGCTTGCTTATAAGCTTGAATCGTGCGTGGTACTTGCCCAATTTCGACTCAAATTCCACAATTCTTATCTTATCCGCAACCAATGGATATTCTTGATAGAAGGTCTCTTCTTACGGTCTTGTTGTGTAAGGTCTGATCCCGCTAGAGGATATCCATCAGTCATCTTTGACAAAAAGGACTTTCTGTGTAACGGAGCTCTCCTGCGATCTGCCTGATTTTCCTCTTCGTTCCTCATAGTTAGTATTGATTCATGCAAAGATGCTCCTCTGAAGCTGGAGTAAGGGATTGTCCACCTCACCCTGATAGTCAACCGTAACCTCCTGTTGTTGGGTGTACCCTAAGCTAACCTTAAAAGGGTTAAAGACCGAGCAACCCCAGCTAGGAAGGAGTGGCTGGATTGAATCTTTAGCATTTTCTTTTTATGTTTTTTGGATACTAAGGGGGTTCTTCAAAGTCAGTACATTTATTTATAGGAGGAGTCTGTTCTTCGGTCATATTATTATCTAGAACTCTTTTATTTGTTTTCTTTTTATTTGAATCTACATTATCCGTCATAGCATCTTTCTCAATGGGGGTTGTCTTTGTATGATCCATTTTCATAGCTTCTTTCATAGCTTCTATAATTCTTTGCCCTGTGGTATTAACACGTGACATGTCAGAGATATGAAATGGTTTAGTACCAATCCATCTTTCTTTGGTTGTTTGATTACCATCCATATCAAGTTGAGTTACGTTTCCTTTTACTGGAGACCTCTTAGTACTGGGCTTCATTCCAACTTGACTAAAGATCTCTGAAGAGAAGATTGTAAAGGTATTCTTGTTAACCTTGAAGAAGTTTTTGATAATAGCATCTTTCTTAAAGGATAGGTCTTCTAACAAATTCTCAAACCATTCTTTATCGACCGCGCTTTTCGCTGCTCCCTTGTGTTTGAGTATATGTTTTTTACCATCTTCTTCATTGATGTCAAGCCTATATGTTTTAGGAGCTAAAAAGTATCCTTTTTCGACTTTATACTCAAGCTTAAAGCCCCCTAGCTTATTGGGCGATATTAAGCTTTCATGAAGAGGGGAACTAAGAACAACCGAGTCAGTGTCTGTGTAGAGGCAGTCTTTTCTTGAGATGTGGGGGTACATATAGATCCTAGCACAGGCGGTGATAGCTGCTGATAGTTGTACAGCTGCGTTCTTTGGTGGGTCCCACTCCTCCATTGAAGAGGATCCAGTATTGATATGGTATGTTACTATGTAACAGTTATCTGTAAGCAGATCGCTTCTTATGAACTCTTTATTCTTGAGTAATTCAACGTATTTAGTATGATTGCATATCTCTGTTTTAGTGCTTTTAGGGTTGATGCCGAATCTACCGTATAGTGAATTCATGAGGATTTTGTACACATATGAAAGGGCTTCGTTCTTTTTTTGTTTAGCCTCTAATCTGCTTGAATATAGTGAGGTAACAAACTCACCGAAGGGGCTTTTCTTCTTCTCATACAGGTACCCATAGAGTGGGTGCACAGTGTATCCAAGTGATCTTGCATACTTCAATTCTTCGCTATAGTAGACGCCTATCCATTCACCTGTTGGAAAAATGAGAGTCTCATTCTTAGTTCGATAAGGTAGAAAGGGCTTATCGATAGTCTCCGGACATGTAACATGTGCCATTATAAAGCCACATAAGTCATCTAATTCTCTGTTGTTCAGATCTCCGTTCCACACTGGATCACCCCCTGGCATTTCATACTCCTTCATTATAAAAGGATAAAGGGAGTTAACATCGTAGTAGAATAGGTTTTCACCGGATGGCGTGTAGGCATCTGCATGACCACCGTAGTAGCCCTGTCTTATGAATTGATCTTCGTTCTGGTTTGGGATGTGGATAGGAAATTTTGAGTCATTATAGTATTTCATCCTAAAGATTGTTACAGCTAGTGAGGCCTGAGTTATCTTGCTTTCTATGTCTACCTGGTAGAGATTCCAAATAAGATCTTGCGCTTTTTTCATTACACCACCAAGGAGAAGAATGTCTTGCTTCATATACTCGATAAGGAGATTTTTATTTTTATGAATTCCTATATACTCTATATTTACTTTATCATATTCAATTGATCCTTTAACACCTAGCTCGGGGCATAGACTCTTAGCCAGGGAGTTGAGGCTACCTGGTAATAGATGCATGGAGTCTCTGAAGCGGAATAGCATAGTTTTACCTATAAATACTGATAACTCGTAAAGCATATTGTTTCTCATTAGAGGTTTTAACCTGTACTCCGGATGGTGACAGGCTAGGTGCTTAAGCAATAGAATTCCATCGAATCTAGAGAAGTTATGAAAGTAAACTGTTTGAATAAGACCCTTCTTTTTTGCAATAATAGTATGTATTCTATTTAACAAGTCAGTAAGAACCTTTTCACTCCTTTTCTCAAAGCTATTCTCTGTTTGGATTTGGGTGTAGTCTTCACTGAAGTAGGTGTCAATCATACTTGCATCCAACTCTTGGCCAGGACGAACTACCATGAGACCTGCGGCATAAGGCATATGAACTTGATTAACCAGTAATGTTTCGGTATCGGCTACAATCATACCTTTAAGCTTAGTATTAGATGGCTTCAGTCTAGTGATATGGCAGCTATATTTACGATTACGATTGCGTATCTGAATACTACTTATAGGATCGCTATTAACCATTTTTTCTTTCATACAATTATAAAGTTTTACTAATCTAGTCTCCTCTGAAAGAGGCGGTAACAAATCCTTATCCAATTTTATTCCGCCCTCAGTATAACATCGCACTGTTAGTTCAACTACTAAATCACCACAATAGATTTCTCCATATTTTATGATGCAGTTATATATATGAGAATAGACTTCATTCTCGGGTAGAAGCATACCATCTTGATGAGTAAGCGGTATAGCTGGACCTATTGAAAATGTGAACTCATCTCTAGATATGAATTTTTTCATTCGAAAAAGAATAGTAAACTTTGCATATTTACCTACCAATAAGCGGGGGTAACAACCCTGGTTTAAAAGATCCATTGTTGCGCTGCTGAGAAGATCTACCTCGTTAACATAAGGATAAGGGTTCTGAAATTTAGTTGATGCGAGGATTAACCCGAGATGAGGAGCTCGGTGAATTGTTTCTTTAGTAAGCTTTTGATAACGTTTAAATATAGATAAATATTCTACTGGGATGTATGTGGAGTATGATCTACGGTTGTTCATGTTATTCATGAGGGTTAATGTTAATTTTTTGTTGGTCATGATTTGGTGTCTGTTTTTCATTAATGATGTACGCTGTTTTTTTTTTTTGAGTTTACAAATGTAATAACATTACGTTCATAAAGAAACTGAACTAAAAGATAACCTATTGTGTATTGATGCTTTGTATCAATACATTTCCAATCCAATTTAAGATCTTTTTCTCGCTGTTTCTTTAATATGGATACATGTGTTTTAAAAAAGCTATCCATACGATCTACTAAATTTGCAACTCGAACCATTGATGTGTCATCTTCATTATTTTTATGATAGATAAGGCAAATAACATGAACTATTAATGATTCAATTGTATAAGTATTGAATTCGGATAACACATCATAAACAAACTTCTTTACATTATCATCTGAACCCTCGAAATAAGCCTTTATATAATCCTTTGCATTCACATCATTTTCTTTTATCATTATGCGGAGTATAGGCATACACATTATAAATATTGATTCTTCATCAAAGGACATACTAAGTTTTTCTATTTCCATTTGAAGATCATATAATTCATTTTCACTAAGATTTTTGTCTTTATTAACCTTTAATAATTCAAACACATCATTTTTATACGATTGTGGATTACTCACTCTTAATGGTGACACTAATCCTTCTGTACCTTCATCATATTTTTCTTTCAATATATGATAAAATTCATTCATAAATTCAATCAAAGACACCTTAGAACCATACCCTTCTTTTTCAAGAGCATAATATACCCAACTTTTGCTTTTATTAGCATTTGACATGATTTTTGGTTTTTATCCCTATGAGCCAACTTATCCTACTTATATATTTTCAGCCTAACACACAATAATGAGACAACCATAATTATAGTCAAAATGAACTACCAAAGTAGTCCATATTGTTTCGGAAAAGTGAGAACTTTTCTATATGACTTGAAGGCCATCACGATATATTGAGAGCTGGACTTTTGGGTAAATTTTGTTTTCCGATAGATATCGGGTCCAAGCACCCTGCTGAGAATACCATAGGCTAAGGTTAGCATTTATGCAGGAACAGGATTCGAACCTATAATCTTCAGGTCATGAGCCTGATGAGTTAACCACTTCCTCCACCCTGCTCTAGCCCCAGAACACCTTTCCTAGCTCTATAAGGGCAGGCTTAGGTCTGGTATACTTTTCTTTAAATACTCTAATGATATTTCTTATGATATTTTTAATTACTTATTCAATTTCTAGTTAGATGAACAACTACATGATCTCTTATTAATTAGCCCGCTTGACTTCCCACAGACGGGGTTAGATGGCACCTAACCACCATAGGAAAGATGCATCCCAGGTTATTGGTTAGTAAGGCGGGGTGGATTCCTATGCTCAGCAAGCTCGCGGCTGAAACCATGGTAGATAGGCGATTCCGAGAAAGAACCATGGGTAGCTTCAACCGCTACCTTAGGACTCTCGAGTGTTAAGGATAATGCATCCCGCTCTTCCGAATCGAGCCTACTTAATTTGTTCTAGAAATGCTAACCAAGTGGCACACTGGGGCCATGGGTCATGAAAGAGGTTGACCTGACCTCCGGAAATAGGCCAATAAGATAAAGGCTAGGGGAATTAGTCAAACAAATACTCGGGAAGAAGAGAAGGGTTAACTTCTTTTTTATATAAGCAGTCAAACAAGATCAGATGGAATCTAGCCTGACATCCTATCTTTGCACGGGTATTGGCAGCGAATCTGATAGAAGATAGAATAGGTAATTGTTCCATTATGTAGAAGTAACCGGTGTTGAATAGAAGACAGTTTAAGTTGCCGGTGCTACTGCTTTCGAAGAAGTTACACATTAATTGTTTCTTACTCGAGAAATTTATTTTTGTGAATCGAATCCCTAAAGAGGAAGGCCCCATCTAGCGAGAAAAAAGGACTCTAAGCCTTTATCCCATGGTCTTTAATCGGCTTCACTCGTTGATTGCCACAGATAAACCCTAGTCCTCAACCTCTGAAGAAGAAACAATACCAGGAATCCGCTGGTCAGTGGGAGTAAAAGAGTGTTCCGTTAGTGTTCTCAGGTAGGTCGAATGGGGAAAGTTAGGTGAAGTCCGTCATTGAATTGAAGTGGTAGAGCGGTAAGTGGGCATAGAGTTTATGTCTTTCCTATCAGTGGCATTTTACAAATTGTTATACCGTTTGTGCCAACTAATTGTATATTACCTCCTAACTTGCCTTCTTGTCACACTACACTTCTGCTACTCTAAGTCAAGAAAGATGAAACAAGACCTAAATCTCACATCCATTTGCTTTTCTATCAAAACCTTTCTTTCCTCAACCAAGCCTATTGATCAAAAAGCTACGCTACTCTCTTTAAATTGATAGTTACAGGGGCAGACCACTAGAGTGACTCTCTTTTATATAAGAGAAAGAAATGATAAATGTAACACTAACCCAATCTGGAAAGTGGAAAAGTTGAGTAAAATCAATCAACTGGCATACCTTTCATCTAGCCTCCAATCCGTTCTAACAACTATTAATTTATTAATAGTTAGAGGCGTGATCTATTATATATACGATAATAGCACCAAAAGAGCGGATACTTTGACAACGCCACCACCGGTTATTGCAAGAGCAGGACAGCTTTTAGAGTTCCAAAGAAGGGTGACGAAGGAAAGCATTACGGGGGAGTTTTCTAATAGGAAAAGTGCTAAGACCGCTAATGCCGCATCCAAAGGAGAATCTTTCCCTTTCAATACCTTGAAAAGAGCCTTGATCCCGCCAAGCCTGTAGGAGTAGTGAATAAATATAGTTGTGCTTGTTGGTTATTAACCAAGAAATGGGAAGATAAGCACAGGCGGGCACTTTCCCTCATAAAATCTAAATCAGTTAAAAGGGGCCCTCACGGCTTGATAACCATGTGTTAGAGGCCGCGGAAATGCCATTATCAATGATTATTTAGTTGATCCGTAATTCCCATCTTTCAAAGAAGACAAAGTGTGACCCATCTCGCACTTGAAAAAGATATGCCATATAGCCGATTAATTGACTATGAAATGAAATAGTTGATTCATTCAATTATGCCCTTCCTTGAATGAAAAGCAGCTGATTGCTAATTAATGTGCGCTCCTGTGGGAGTCGAACCCACCCGCATAAGTGCGTTGTTCTACCAAGAGATGAACTAAGGAGCAGTAAACCCCACCTTGAGGCATTTTCGGGGACTTGCCGCCTTCCTTCTTACTTTACTTCCAATTCTACTTTTTTTCTTGAATTTTACCCTTTTTCGCCACTCTTCTGTTTAAGAACTGCGTCCTACCCCTTATTTGATTTGACTAGGGATGGAAAAGGTGCTTGCTTTATAAAACTTCTTCCTTCTTTCTTCGATCGGAATACGGATAAGATCAGAAAGGCCATCATTAGGGCAAACAATGCAATAGCTTCGGTTAGAGCAAAGCCCAAAATGGCATAACCAAATAATTGTTTAGCCAATGATGGATTTCGCGCCACAGAATGAATCGAGGAACTAAGGACGTTTCCAATACCGACAGCAGCTCCCGCTGAAGCAATTGTAGCAGCTCCGGCACCTATTGATTTTGCACCCTCTAACATCTCGAGTTGAGAATTATCGTCACGCTTTTGAATTCACGATTTTATCTTATAGGATTCCTCGTCGATTCTTACCCTCCATCCTTTGATCTTGGACATCTCACTTGGAATTAGATATAGAAAAATTCATTGAAAATTGAAAGCTTCAGGCAGAAAGCAGACAGTTCGACGAAGGCTCGGTTCTCTTACTTTTTTACCTATTAAAATTGAAGTCCTCCCCAGTTTGGTACTATCCAACTATCTTTTAGTATTCGTGTGAAAAGTACTATCTTGTAATGGAACTTGTTTGCTAGTGCTCTACGAAAAAAAAAGTCCTTTACTTTCTTTGCTTTGAAAGAGACTGACTATCAATCTCTTTCTCTTACGTAATTTCTCAGCGTGGAGTGAGGTCTTAATTCTCAATTTAGTATTATAGAGTACAATCTCAGATTCGAACCTAGCTATCTATAAAATATTGGAATGAAAACAAAGAACTTAGCAAAGAGAGATGGCAAGAGGAACGGGCTCAGGGCCTATATAGTATTATTTAATAAGACATGGAGCTTGGGGCGCTCGGTAGCTATTTTACTTGGACCAGTATCGAGTGAACATTTTACCAACGGAAGGGGCGAAGTAGCTCCGCAGTCAATCAAGTTAAGTAAGTAGGCTCGCCCAAAGGAAGTTCCGTAGTGAGTAAAGTAATAACACTAAAAGAATCTATAAAAATTTGAAATAACATAAGTTACCATAAAATAAAGAAATGGAATCCAAGAAGTAAACCACGGCACGGGGAAAAGAAATGGAAGCGTTAGCTGATGCGCATGGGATTGTATTGGACTTCTTTATGAGTAGATAAAACCTCTCGCCTGTGTGAAGCTATATGTCGACTAAGTCTTCTTCAATGAATGTCCTGAATAGGATTAGGATCTTTAGCACTACCAATACGATAGCTCAGAAAGCTCCACTCAATTGAGAATATCACGGAAGAAGAAGAAGATTTTAAGTCAAGGAAGGGGAAGACAGCACAAAGTAATCCGACCTGGCAGTGAAGGAGAAGAAGTGGGGGTAGAACAGCTGGGTCAGAGAAATTCCTAGGATTAGGTGGAAGCAGAGAATCCGGCGCTTTCTAGTTATATTGATTCAAAGGCACGGCCTAGAACGGGCTATCCGCTTTCGAGCTCGCCAACGGCATCATCCGTCTCGTCAACCTTTCCTATCAAGTAAAGGGTTTTAAGTCTCAAGTCTTGTGAGTCAAAGAAGGATCTTCAAGAAGAGTTCGAGTTAGCTTCTCTTCTGCTTCCTGTCCTCTCTAAGAGTACCTTATAACCTGGAAGAACAGGGGGAGTTCCCCACCGCTACTCTAACAGCTGCCTATTCTCCCCCCTCGGGGAACTGAACTCGCTCCACTCCAGAACAATGCCATGACCCGGTCGAGAGCCTTCCATGCGGATTCCTTCAAAGATAAAGAAAGAGTGTATCCCCGGCATCAATACAATCACTTCCTGGTCCGAGAACAAGAGCCATTCTTGGTCCCACCAAAACACGAACAGTCGACTCAACAAGAGCAGGGGATATTGAAAGTCAGACGAATTCCGTCTATTCGACATTGACACAGGCTAAAAAGGAACCTAATACCTCAATCATCGGAAACTCTTTCTGAGCCTCGCTCTACTACAGGAAAGCTAGCATTCGGAATAGCCGTACCCGTCACTATTATTATTCTTTAATAACTTACCTTTTCTTCTCTTCTGGTCAGCTATGCAACTACTCGCTTGTCAGCTCTTCGGGGAGAGAGGCGAAGCCAATGAAGGGTATCCGGGGATCGATAGTGAAAGCAGAAAGCCGACAGGAACTCATCCCCATTACCAACAATTCCAACTTGAAGGGCTGACACCTTTGATGCAGCAAAACGAGAAGAGTTGGGCACCTCCGGAGTTTTTACCTCAGGCGGAATGCCCGTTTTCAACCAAAGGGTGGGGGAATGGGATAAGAAAGAGTAAACATTCTCATTAAGAAAAGAAAGCACCCCTTCCAGCTTCAAGGGAGGTCCCACCCCATGATGAATGAAAAAGCGTCCCCAAAAAACAACGCAAGAAAGGGAGCGCATTGAGTCACCTGAGATGCTATCTAGACTCGGGCCAGGCGCGTCAGCCACTGTCCCCACAGGTTACAAAGCAGAAAAGGAAGCAAGGGAAAGAGTTTACTTCTTCCTCTTGAGCGCAGGATAGCCACTGACTCTTCTGATTAATTAAGATATAGCAGTCAACCATAAAGAAATCATCAACCATTTAACCCCGGATGGGCTCATACTTTTTTTCCTTCCCTCGCTTAATCGGAATCAAACTAACTCTTTAGTTTCAATGCTAAATGGGAGCCTAGTTCAATGGCAGCTTTCTTCCTAAACAGGAGAGTTCGAAGCGAAGGCCCTTCTCTGCGGATTCGTCCTAAGATAAGGAAGAGCTTAACCCACACCCAAAGCAAATTCAACTTCCTTAGACGCGATGCCGAGATAACTAACTACCCCTCCTCCCAATGGGCATAAGGATAAGGGTTAGTTACGTCATGTACGAAACTTTCTTTATAGTATACCACTTCTGGCTCGTCATGCTGCATCTCTTCCGAGACCAGGACCTTTTATCACGACTTTCGCCTCTAGCGTACCTTGCTTCCACTACTGTACGAATAGCATTTCCTGCTACGGTTTGAGCAGCAAACGGGGTGTCAAAAATATCTTATTCTCTTTTGCCTTTGAATTCAAAACTGCGTAGGACCAAGAAACCCCCGGCAAGAGTAGGCCATCAAAGGAATGAGCGTCTCGCCTTTACTCTAATAAGGGCGTTAGCGCAGTGCGATGAAGCAGGCTCAAGGCCAAGGGAAATTTTTTTAGGAAAGCAAGTCCCATCGAGTTAGCTCTTGGAGTAAAGGCATGACTTAAGGTAGCGAGTGACTTGAAGGTGAGATGGTTCAATAGTCGATTAGAGAAAGCTACTTGCCACGAGGGGAGGAAACTCAAGTAAGCAAGCAATTTGCCTCATTCCTCTCAACCTTAGCCTGGCTATGCTCTACCATTGAGCTTCTTCCGCGTGTGGAACTTTCCTATCTCTTATGTCATTTTCCAACCTTCACTTCCTCTGCTTACTTTTAAAAATAAGAGAGAGGAGCGAGCAAGGAGAGCTAGAGTAAAGAGCTTGTGTAATATCTGAAACGAGTATACAAATGGAGCGAGTTAAACGAGTACTAGAGCTCTCCATACTTGTAGCGATAACTAGAGTAGCTAGAGTGAAAAAAGGAGCAAGTAAAGAGAGGTTGAGCTAGTGCACTGAACACTTTCTATATATCTCTGTCTTCATTATCAGCTACATCTTTCTAGTTTTGAATCGGAGAGAGATCAATGGTGGTTCAGTCTTACCGCGCACCGCACTCAATTCAATGATCAAGCAAGACGCTTTTCTTTTTCTTTTTTTACAATTATCAGATCCAATTTGTATATTACAAGGATTACCATATATAACACAAAATTTCTCCGCCGATTCCCTCTAACCGAGCCTCCCGGTCTGTCATTATACCTCGAGAAGTAGGAGGGAAGAACGAAATTCATGCTAGGTTGTGATGGAATGCCTTCTTACTCTTGGAGAATCAACTGATAGTCTTTTCGACGAATCCACTGCTTGAGAATCTATCCCTTTTTTACCGAAACGGACATCCATATAAGAAATAGTATAAGGAATATGCCCACAATCGGGCGATAGACGGATATAATCCTAGCAAACTTAGAGAAAGTCTTATTGCCCTAGAAGCCAAAACTTGGTCTCTCGGTTAGTGTTCCGAGAGGGGGAAATTTACTTTTGCTTTAGTTGTTTCCCTCCGCGAGTCCCCTACCTTTGACTAAGTCAATTAGTGGCGTGGTCTTACATTCAGCCATATCTGTTCCTTCGTTGTAAGCTTTCTATTCTGTCTCCAAGCCCTACCTTATATTTCAGTTTACCATTCGCTTTCCAATTTATGCAGACCAACCAGCCTTGGAATTCATTGATGTCTTCCTTCCCTTTTGATTCGTTAGAAATCTTCCTGCGTTAAAATTAAAGCTTTCCCTTTCTTTTCACTTTTAGGTTTTTCTGAAAGAGTCATACTCTAAAAGTATACTCTTTTTAATGAACTAACCAACTAGGGTAAGGTATGGGAGCGGAAGGTTATTCTTTTTGTTTCAAGCATGAGTGACCAGTCGACGAGAGGAAGAAGACTTTCTTCTTATTTAATCATTCCCCTAGTCGTTCTTTTGAGAATTGCTAGTAGTTCACTCACTGCGAGAAAGAGAAAAATTAGAGATTGTGTAATAGGTACCTACTTCCAATCTTCCTTGAGAGCTGCTAGCGAGCCTGAATCCCCTGCTTGTTTGGCTAGCTTCCTTACTTGCTTGGCTAGCTCTTATCTTCTTTCACTTCTGCTTTGTCTCTTTCGGTCTATGGTAGAAGATGCGCCTATCCGGGGGATGTTCTGTTCAAAGTGCGGTAGATCAACATAGGTGGCAATAAAGCACCATTCGTCAATTCGTTAACCAGTAGAGGTTGCGCTTTCCGTTCTTTTGGCAACAACCAGTATAATAGCGGTTGTTTCCGTCAATTCGTCAAGAGGTAAAGTAGTGCTTTCCTCTATTTAAGGAACGAACCAATCTTCTTTTCCCCTGTATCAGCAGTGGCACTCGAGTTCTTAGTGCCAGGTACAATCAGTGCGCTATCTCCTTGTCTAAGACTTTCCCTTGTTGAACCCGTGCGTCATCCGTTGTCCAAATTGATGGCCCCTTAACCTAAGCCCTCTCCTTCGCATCACCCCATTGTCCTCGCTTTGGTTTAAAAGTCCCCCCCTCCCCCGGATTTTGGGAAACACAGCTGTTGGTCCTTTGAACTGCTAAAGTGGTTAGTCTGCGATCCCCCTCATCTCCCGTAAGTGTGAAAGCACTGTCCGACCTTAACTATTCCAAAAGGCACCATTATAAGGATCACTCGTGCTTTTCCCGCTTCATTTAGTTTTTAGACCGCTCGCGGAACAACCTCCGAAAGCGGCGACCTTGACAGAAAAACGCTCAACAACAGGCCAGTAGTAGGTCGAGCTGAAGGAAGAACTCTAGTAGTTGGATGAATCTCCGCTGCCTCCTTGAAAGAGAGATGTCCTGAACCACTAGACGATGGGGGCATACCTGCCCAATCACCATCATACTATGAACATAGTATAAAAAAGTTTTTTGGAATTGTCAATATAATGTAATGGTATGACTAGATCCGAATAATTTATCCGGCTTTCATGATTCCATAGAATTTTTTTTTATTCTTCATTCATATTCATGAACCATTATAATTAATTATAATAATTAATTATATATATATATTTATATTCATTTTTTAGTATAGATATATATGACTTCTGCTTTTGTGGTACGCGTTCCGTCTTTCTGTCATTAATTAGGTATACTAGTGGTTATCTTTCTTCTTAAGTAGTAATTGTATGTGATTACTCCTTAGAGTGACCTTCGGACTAAAGTCGATAAAAAAAGTAGTAGATATAAACGTAAGTGTCTGTTAAGCCTCCCTTGAGTCACCTTTAAGGAGAGGAACGAAAGTACTAGACTGTTGAGGAAGACTACGGTAAGAAAGCATGCTGAAAAAGGCTACAATACTAGCTAGCTTAGGTTTACTTACCACTAATAATCATACGCTTCGCTTGCTGCTTCATCCGGCTATTGCTAGTTAAGTTAAGTATCAAGCCCTTCCTTACTTATTTAAAGGAGGCTAAAGGTCTCACTACTAGTCGGTCAGGCAAGGAAGGCATGCCCCCCAACCTAAAGCAAGCACCCCACCCCCCACTATAAGCGGACGTTGAACTCGGGTTGTTAATGCCTGGCTTAATTCTCCCCAAAAGGAAGAGCAGCAAGCCGAGCTTTCGGTTGATGAACTGGAACTGGCCTTCGATTGATTGCTCTCGCCAACCTGAACCGCTGACTGTGCTTTTCGTAATCTTGGCTTTAGCTCGTCTTTCCTTGATTTGTAAGTCACTCTGGTTGGTTAGCCTGTCCGCCGTACCTTCATGTGCTTTTCTCTTTCTATAAGATAAGATATATCGAGTAGGAGCTCTTGCTTGAGCCTAAATTGACATTTACCTTGCTTGTGTCCGGGCCAACTGGAGTTGGTAGCTCCTCAAGTCAAGTCTAAAGTTAAGTAAGCATGAACAGCAGCCGCCATAAGAGGCACACGCGCACAAGCAGAGGAGTATTGCCGAGGGATCGGATTAAAGAGTCTGTTTCGAATAACTAGGTGCACCGTGGAAAGCCCGCGGTAAAGCCATCTTGAATAAGAAAGCGCCATCAAAGGAAGCGGCTAAGAGTCACGAATAAACTAACGATGACAAAGCGGCATAGGCACAACCAGCAAACGGAGGAGCAAACGTAGTTAGACGAAGAAAAACGTCTAAAATAGGCACATGCAGGCTGGGCTGACGGTTGCTTCTGTAAATGTCTTGCTGCTCTTGTTAGGTCAGTTCGGTCTCTGAGACTGAGACCGCCTAGCATTCGTAGGGCAGTCTCTCCTATCTGCGACCGAGCAAAGCGCCTTGCTGGTTTTAAATAAGAAAATAGTCGTGGTTCGGGTTTTACCTTGTGGGAAGTAGGAATCGCCTCGCCCGAAAGTGGGACTAAATGCTGTACCCTTTTCCTGAGTCTCCCTTTGCGTATAGCTTAAAGAGCTCTTTTTAAGCCAAAAATACGGGGTTTATTCCCTTCGCTCGCAGCCCACTTGAACAATCAGCAGGCAGATTTCTCGTAGAATGAAGATCCAGCTTGACTCTAAGGACGAGGCAACTCAAAATGGGTGTTAGCGACTCCGATTTTGATGATCGTATACGATTGACCAGGCCTTCGCCGCAGGCGGGTGCAAACCGTCGGGTATCATGTACGGCTGCCCGCGGGAGCCTTGACAAAAATCAAAGTATGTTTGATAAGGCGTTCGTTCGGTCGGTCGAGGTCGCTCTTCGCGAAAAAGAACGTACGGTACGGACATTTAGCGTAGATAAGGAGCGCGGCGATCGGCAGTGAGGTGAGGCGAACGACGAAGAGCTAGTGAGTGGGTAAGACAAGGTGTAGCGCAGTCTGGTCAGCGCGTCTGTTTAGGTTCGAATCCTTTCACCTTGGTGTGGTGAATTTTCTAATAAATGATGCATTCATGAAAATCCTTTTTCCTTTCTTTTTTAGTTCGATAAGTACATGCTTATCCATGTGCCTCCGGAGATATTTTCAAGATATTGTTTTCAATCCACTGGACTTCGTGCTTATTACTCTCGTTCTGTTCTCGTTGATCGCTATGTATCAATGGCTTTCTTTCCGAAAAGTCAAGATGCCTAGAATGTTATTTCATCTCATTTTATATAGTTTAACTCTTTTTGTGGTCGTGATCGTCAGAGATTTGGTCTTTCACTTGATTGCCGTAGGGGCAATTGCCTCAGCGTGTATGATGATGGATGCAGGAGCTTCGGGCGCTACCTGGAAAGAAGACTCCGAGGATATAGATATCCTTATGGAGCCCTTTTCCGAAACAGAGGACACGGGCTCGTCAGTCAATCAGCCCGCAGCAGGGCCCGTGCCTCCCGGTAATGCGGGCAATGAAGCTGGTCCATCTAATCGGACCCTTCCTGTAGTCCCCTATCCGTATCAACCGGATGAAGTGATAGGAGGTGACTCGATCCATGCGATCGAGCGTCGGCTCTTAGCTGGGCAGGAGTTCCCGGACCACTTTGAGCTGGAGCAGGCCCGGCGAAATGCCCAAGACCATTTCGAGGTCAAAGTCGAAATAATAAGAACGATGGCCGTCCTTGACCCAACAGGGGATTGGACGGGCCGCGGGGCCCAGGCTCTGGAAAATCCCCGGACGGCGACAGGGGAAAACTCCTTGGAGAGACTCTTCGCTATCCGGGACGATCTGACTAGAAGGGGGGAGAATTCCGATTTCTTCAATGAATTGAAGGAGAAGGTTTTTCTTCGCGGGGAGGGTGCCGACGAGCACTCTGCCACATAACGGCAGGCAAGATTAAAAAAAAACCCATTTATGATTCCAGCCAAGAAGACTAAAAAAACGATAAATAATGTTATATATTTCAGGAGCTAGATTAGTTGCCGATGAACAAGTAAGAATTGCCTCAACCAAAATGGATGGAATTGGACCCAAAAAAGCCATTCAGGTTCGTTATCGATTAGGTATCAGCGGGAACATAAAGATAAAAGAATTAACTAAGTATCAGATCGACCAAATTGAACAAATGATAGGTCAAGATCATGTTGTTCATTGGGAATTGAAGAGGGGAGAACGAGCAGACATCGAACGATTAATTTCTATTTCTTGTTATCGTGGAATTCGTCATCAAGACGGATCGCCCGTACGCGGTCAGCGAACTCATACTAATGCTAGGACTTGTCGCAAGCTAATTCGGAAATGAAAGAAGTCTACCGAATGCCTCTTTACTTTAGTATAGTCTAGTTTGTTTTTGCCTCCTCCTCAGATAAAGATATCTCCGACGCTACTCTCCCGGCAAGAATTTTTCTATTGTGATTTTTTTTTGGCGAGTTCTGTTATGAGCGAGCTTTCTTTCAGTCAAAAGCAGATAGCGCCCCCCATGCTCCCACGGGCCGCTTACCGAGGAATAGAAAGGAAGGACCGGGGGCCAGAGCAAGTTGGGTTGGGGTATAGAGCCGTAAGCGCGGTGGGGGGTGACAGAGGACGTGCTCGTACGGTTCATAGAAGGATATGATAAATTACTTTATTGTTGGGAACTTTCACTCCTCTATATTCGAAATATGCCTTTCTAGGAGCATTACGATCTGCAGCTCAAATGGTCCCTTATGAAGTTTCTATTGGTCTTATTCTTATTGTGCGCCTTGTGAGCGCGTTTGGATCCGCGAAGGCAATCGCTCGGATGTTCCCCTAACCCAACCCGGGAAGGGACCGGAGGGAACCGCAGCATGGGGAATGTCCGCGTCTCGTCGCAAGGCTCATTTTTAGTTGTGGGTCATAGGGCGGGCAGCTTTATCTGATCAAGGGCCGGGGCACAAGGGTCCTGGTACTATCCAAGTGCGAAGAACCCCGGAGGTGACTGCAATGAGCAGAAATCTCACTCACGGGCCTAAACGACGAGCAAACACTCGAACGTGAGAGCAAGGGATCGCCCAACGAATGGACAAGCTCAAAGGGGGGCAAGAACCATGCTTTCAGAGAAGTGGCGGTCTGAATCTTATCTGAACTGCGAGAATAACTGACTAAGCCGTGCCATAAGGGGTCATTCTCCAAACGGGACGGGGAAAGGCCTTTAGGTTGTTTAAGTAGGTTGGGTGACAGATCGGCCATAGGAATACTCCGGGATATAAACCAGGGCAACAAAAGTTGAGCATACGACGATGCCGCCCGTTTTCATTTCGTGGAAGTCCCCGGCAGAGGAAAGGGCTGTAGGTGATAGCGCGTTCTGCTTCTTATCGAGAGGAGCGCTGAAATCCATTCTATTGGTTCGTGCGTGGCAGCTGGTATAGATGAAGAAGGGCGGGCCGTCGGGACCTATTCTCTTAATAGGCGGCAAAGCTAAATAGGAAAGGGGCCGAGCTAACTGATGAGTGCCTTTTTAGCCTTTAGAAAAAGGCTCTCATGTGGAGCTAACACGGCTGTCTACATACAAGTATAGCCAAATCAAGATGAGACGGGACGGACGGTCAAAGGCCGCAGTGGGACTACCATAAGAAAGCCCGCCCCCGCTAGCTAACATAGAAAGAGATTCCCGGATAGCAGTAGTCTCTATGTGAATCTTTTCCCGACCGGGCCAGGCCGAATTGGGATGGGAATGGCTCAGCCCACATGCATCATTTGATAAAAGCACTCCAGCCCAGTCGCCTCCGATGATTGGTTTGTCAACCACGCTTTCCCTCCCTCAAAATAATGCTCCTCACTTCATTCCTCTCCTTTCAGTCGAGTCACTTCGTACCTTTCTTGGGTTGGGGCAACACAGCAATGAGTAGTTCGCTCCAGGACTCCACCCCCTCGAGAGCAAGAGGCCGGCCGAGATGGAGCTGGGAGCAAACCTATACTTTCCTCGGGCTTGCCTTGACTCAACATTTAAATCAAAAAAGGCGGGCGCCGAAAAGGAAGCAGCCCAGCCTCTTCAAGAAAGCACGGACGAGCCACATGCAGGGAAACTTGCACGTGTGGTTCTGGCCGGGGACCCCGGTATACTGTACTAATATGTGTAGGTTCCCGTAATTCGAGTGAGATTGTCATGGCGCAAAAGCAGATATGGTCTGGTATTCCCTTGTTCCCTGTATTGGTTATGTTCTTTATTTCTTGTCTAGCAGAAACTAATAGAGCTCCGTTTGATCTCCCAGAAGCAGAAGCTGAATCAGTTGCAGGCTATAATGTAGAATATGCGCGGGATGCGATCCTTAATAGTTCACTGTTGGCAGAAGCCAATGTCCCGGGGTCCCGGGGACTCATTCTGACTGAAACAAGGGGCGGGTCTTTACGAACTTCAAAATAAATATTCCATTTTAGGGAAGCCAAAAAAGGTGAGCGCCCACACGCGAGCCTTGTTGAAAAAAGGGAGTTGGGTAAAGCAAACTCCCTCCTTGGAAGAGCACGGGCTTAGTCAAGTAGAACCGGGTTGCGCTGCTTGATGCTCCGATCGAAAAAAAATCGGTGGGGCCATGCCGGTACGACTGAATATGCGTTATAAAGGTAAATCCCTCCCCTACGACACCAAAAACCGGGCCGAACTTCTAAACTGCCGCCCGCTTCCATAGAACAATATCGTGGCAACGTAGACCTAAGTGGTCATATTGGATCCTTGGGAACCATCACAAGTACGGCCGGCCTATATTTGAACGAAAATGCCGTGTCGTCCAGCGGAGCTTAGAAGAAGGTGACTCGCGCAGACAGCTGACTCCTTTTCAATAGAAAAGAATATCCAAACCAACCCAGCTGGCTGGTCAATCTCAGAGTCGGCCGGCAAACCGGAGACGGATGACCACGGTCCCGACCTTACCAGCACCGGAGGTGTACTAATCAATGAACCCCCAAAAACGACTTTCTTTTCTGACAAAATAAAGCAAGCCTAACCGACCACTACATAAGCCACTAGTGGTTGAGAGAAAGCGAGCAGCACCTTGTATAGGTTGGGGGAGGGGCTTGAAGAAGCGAGCCCCTAATCAGAGAAAGCCATTGCGCGCTAGCCTAGCCAGCTAACGTTTTCAGCTGGCTGTTATGTTAGTTGTAGCGCGCCTTCCTCCCTTCTCTAACTTCGGAAAGATTTAGCAGTATTTTCTTATGATGACCTGGTCAAGAGAGTACGATACATCGGTGTAAATGATTTATATATGAACCATTATTTTTAGAATTTTAATGAAAAATCTTCGACGGTTCCATTTCCAGAGTCATTTTAGCGCACAATAGCGTTCACCCTGACGTAGATGCCAACCGGAGTGAACCTGCAGAGAGTGGCCCAGATTTAGATGCTCAAGTATAATTTTGAGCATTCCAAAAATGAATATGGATTCAAAGGGAAGGCTTTAAAGAAGCAGGGGCTGGCTGGATAGGATCTCTTGCATTCAAGGCTTTCCCTTCGATCATCATATAACCAAACTGCATCGATCCGAGATAATACCTTTTTTTTATCCTCTCCTACGGCGGATCTGTGGCCATGAATGAAAGTTCCTTCTTTTTACCCTATATTTGAACATTGAAGAGTAAATAGAAGATGCAATCAATAGATTGAAGCTGTGATCGAATCTGTTTCGGTAGTAGTAGCTGTGATATCTTAGATATTATTAAAGGGAAAGGCTGCTTTTTTTATCATTCCTTCCTTCTCACTCATGAGAGTTGATCCCATCCTTCGAGTTAGAGTGTCTTCTCTCCGATTCAGGCTGATTAGATCACTGAACTTGGTTCACTGACGCTAAGAGAAGGAACCTGCTCTCTCGAGGAAAGGAAGTTCCCATGCCATTAGTCTAGCTCACCCCGTCTTCTTCGCATCAAAGAGTAGATTCTTCTAATAGCAAGAGCTTATCCACAATATCCTTACCTGAATGTCAAACCAAGGCTGACTTAATTTCATGCTTTTAAGGCAACCAGCGGATTTCTGGCAACCTCGATTGGAATTAGGCTTGAACCAGAGGATCACTGAAACTACCTTTCTCTATTCACCCGATTCGATCCACAAGCTGAATGCCCTTCTGGTTGATCTACACCATACTCTATTCTCGTAAGATGATACACACTAGCTAACAGCCCGCCGGGCGCTACATCATAGGCGCCATTGGGAGCGTAGATAATTGTAACCATATACATATAAAATAACAGCAATGGAATGCCAATCCTGGGGCTTTATTTGTAAAGTCTCTGTTCCTTGGAAATAAAAGCTCAAAGATCTATGACTTAGTCCATGCTTGACTAGCCAAGCAGACAAACGACCCTGCATCTTTTATCAATGTATGATATTCCGAATCCTCATTACTAATGGAATCCAAATGATCTCTGGATTGATCAGAAGATCCTTTCAGTTGGCTAGAATCCGTTACTTGAACGAAACTCGATTTTGTGGAATCATATTGAATATTTGACGATACATTCCGTACCTTGCTAAAAAACCGATCCTTGTTTACCATTCTAACCAAATGAAATTTTCTCTCCCCTAAAAAAATCTGATTCGTGCGGATTCTTCCCCCAACTAATGAACAAGTAAGAATTGCCTCAACCAAAATTTGATTGAATTGAATAGTTGACCCAGCCCCTTGTTGTTTGAAGAAACCCTCCACTTCAATTGGTATTTTTTCACGAAAAGTAGACATGAGATAAGAAATCCAGTGTTTCACTAAGATTTTTAATAGCGGTCCCGAATTCAAGTTGATTGTATTTCGCCTCTTCCTCAGAGAAAGAAGATCAAACAATTCCCAATCACGGTCCTTGCGGGTCGGATCATCCATATAATATAAAAAAAAGAAACTCCAGAAATTTTAGATCTTTCTCTTTTAATAAGATATATAATGAAACCGCCGCGTCTGCTTTCAATTCGAGTCTCTCTTAATCTTCCTTATATAAGCTGAAAGATGCTTAAGGGAGCTAAGTTCAAGATAGAGAAAAGGATAGCCCCTTACCTTGATTGAATTTGGCTTCGCTGCGCCTTGAATAAATAAAAAAGAAAAGGCCTCGAGTCCAGACCCACAAATGAATAGGAAGCGAGGTGAGGGTCTTTCATTAAAGGGGGTGGAGGTAAAGAACTAGAGTTGGGAGGTATATCTCCAGTCTCACAGGGAGAAGTTCTTTTATTCTTACTTTTTAAGCAAGCTAAGCTATAGAGTGAGATCCGGCGAAGTTTCCGGAGGAAGTCAGAAGGGTACCAAAAAGACTTTATTTTATAATCGAGTGGTGAATTCACCTTTTATGAGAATGCGCATAGACATGCATAGAAAAAGGCATTGTGCAGCCAAAGGAAACTATATAAGTACTTATCCTATCTTCCTATTAGGATCTTCCTTGAAGTCGTGAAAAGATAAAAAAAGAGTACTACGAGCTCCAAAGCCCCCTTCTTTCAATGTCATGCCTGCCGAGCCAGTAGACGTCTTAAGGTAAGCTCTTCCTGTTGCAGTGTGTAGTCTCTGGGAGTGATTTTCCAGCCTTTACAATTGCAATTGCTAGACCAGAAAGTGCTCTTGCCCCTTTCCTTTGACCTATCCCTCTTATCCATAGCTTGCTTGAAAGACTGCTTATTTTGCTAAAGAACTAGCTTACCCATTGGCTGGGAGATTCTCTAGCTATTTAGACTAAGGGGAGAGCTGGTATTACTGTTAGACACAGTAAACATAGGAGACGCCTTATCCACGTTAGGAATTTAGGAAGAGTAGTACCTCTAGCCTTAGTACGAGTTGGGCCTTTTTTTAGTCCTCTTATACAAGCTAGCTCTCTCATGCAACTTCCCTTTCGCCTACGTACGGATGAGAGAAGCAATAGTTAAGCTGACAGACCTTTTCCCATGTCAGTGCACCCATCTGTATCCACTTCGTCCAATGCAAGATCTTTATCTTATTCTTCCGCGGCAGGATATTAATTACTTTTTCGTGGAGGCCTAAAAGCAGCTATATAGGTCTGGCGCTTCATCTTGCAAATGAAAGGATTTTTCAACTGAATCAATGGGCAGGGCTGGCCGGAGGGGATCATCCTCCTTTTATGATTCTTCCTCTCCTTTCTCATATCGAGACTCTAAGGCAAAGACTTCTCTGCAGTAGCATTCAAGGTTATTCGCTGCTTGGGCCAGCGTTTCCAACTCTAGAACGAATACTTGAATAGAATCGTAAAAAAACGCGCTCTATCGTTACACCCGCGTTTGCCCGCTAGACCTGATCTATTTACTTACTAACTCTTGCGTAGCTAAGGCTACCTTTTCTGCCGGGTGGGTTGCTCGCTTCCAACAAAGCCCTAAGCAGCAGGTCCCGTACTTTCCTGTCCTGAACTATAACAGCTAATTCGGACTCTGAGGATGAAGGAAGACCCCCACTATGATGCGAAGGCTTTCCTGTATCAGGGAATGTCTAATAGCCGGGGCGGGCTCTATTGCTTTCGTTCTTTGTCCTAAGTTCGATTTCTTTCTTGCTTTCAACGTGTCCCTCAGTTAGTGCAGTTGCTGGCCTTTCGCTTTTCACCTTGAGTTGAGTGAGACTGAGAGTCAGGGTGCAAGCCAGGGGATGTGGCTAGTCTTTGACTAAGGTTGATTGCAGTTTCTCTGGTTCTTGATTGAGTCTTTGTCTTGCAGGAGCGATGTCAAACCATTTTCTTCTTCCTTGAGTATAAGAGCTCGGCTAAAGTACTGATTTTCTTTTTTTATTGAAGAATCGGCCTAAGGGCATCAGATCGAGTGAATCTGTCTTCGGGGATAGTTCCTTTTCCTCTTGTCTTCGGATTACCGTATTAAGTCCTTGAGTTCTTTCTGTCGATGGAGTTAATGCGAGAAGTAGGACCATTTCGCTATGTAGTTTTCCTTCCAAGCCCACTAGGAATAGAGTAAAAATGCCTTCTTGTTACTATCTATTCAAAGTCTATTCTCAATCGGCGAAGTCTCGCTGCATTGAAAGCGGTAGACTGGTGCTTCTATCCAGTGAAGCACGAGAGCCTGCCTTCTCAGGATAAGGCTAAATTCCAGAGTAAGCCATCTAGGATAGGCAAATATAGAGGCCATTAAGGTTTGGCAGCTCAATCCTCACGGTAATAATTATGCCAATTCTGCCTATAAATATCTTCAGGTGATCAAGAGGGCTCCCTTATTCAGTATATGAAATTAGGATGAAAGGTCTTATCTAAACGCTTCTTTTCTCTGGCTTGCTCTTTCAAATAAAATTTTAGCGGGCGATCTCAGGTAGGATTGGAACCTACGCTATGACCGCTCACTTACATAAAGTGCACAGCCGATCGCTCTACCACTGAGCTATCCCGACCAGTCCCAGCATCCTCATTTTCTTTTTTTTATGGGGTCTAAAGGAAAGGGGATCAGAAACATAGGCTTAGACTTTACTATAGTATAGGTCGGATGTTTTCGTGAGCAGTAAGCAGCAGATCTTCCCTTATTTTGGGAAAGCTGGTGGCCGCGCGTGAATTCTTTCAAGGCAACGGGAGGCCTGATTTTACATTGTTCTTTACTCTGATCTGGTCGCGGTGGTTTTCGTTTACCAGCACGTAGGTGGTCTAAATTCCTATGACCGAGTCTTTCTGGCCCCTGTGAACATCTTTTCTTAATGTATTAAAGAGGGCCTCTCTAACCGTGAAAAGTGGTGGGCGTCCACTAACGGCCATTCCTGGCTCGGCTACGATAACGCAATTCCGGAAGGAGTCGGTAGTTGGGCACTGGATCCCTTCGGATCTGGAGAACGTGTAACGCTGGGTCGGGGTTTGGTGAACCAACTGGTCGCTCCTCTAGTTGAAGTATCGGGCCCTTTTTCGTTGCCTAGGTTACACCTTCGGAATACCCCAGAAGGGAATTTTTTCTACTCCCCCAATCTGAACTTTACGCCGCGCCGACTCCCCTTTCGTCATAAGGCGTGGAATTAGACCAAGGGGAATCTCCATAGGAACTAGTCCCTTAGATTTCGCATATAGGAGATCGAGACACAGCCCCAGGGCTATGGGGAAAGATGTAGATCGATCGCCCTAGATAGACAACTACATAGAGGGTCTCTACAAGTCTATATATTCTTTTATTTCGTTCTCCCCGTAAGATCAATATCACAACCTATGAGGTATGATAGTCTCACATCTAAGTAATAGCCGATCCGATAGTTTACGATATAGATATATATATTTAAACATTCTAAAAAAGATCTTAATAGATATCGGCAGTTGTCCGGTCGTACCCAAACAATAAGATTCCAGAGGAAAATGCACCTAAAATCAAATATTTCAAGCCGGCTTCCGTGGAAAATTCAGACTTTCTTTTTGATGCTGCGATCACATAAAAACATAAACTTTGAAGCTCAATAGCTAAATACATGGCAATTGAATCATAAGCCGAGATCATAAAGAGCATACTGCGAGTAGAAAGTGGAATTAATACAATGAATTCAAAAGCATCAAACCTCTCTTGTTCGAAAAAATCGAAACACATTGAAATGGTACCGGCCGTACTTAATAATAGAAGGATTTGGCAGAAATATGTAAAATTGTCCCTCCTAAAAAAATTATTCCAAAAAAAATGGGCAATAGTTAGGAGAGGTGCGCCAGCGGCGAGCAGAAGCAAGGTTATTAGATACCTCAGGAAAGCCCGGCCTGAACCACACGTGCAAGTTTCCCTGCATGTGGCTCGTCCGTGATAACTTCTTCGAATTTGCGTGAACTAGCGGACCGATCACTAAGTGGGGATGCTCCCTTCAGCATGAGCGAACCCTTTAGGAGCTGGTTAAGAATGGGCGCCACTATCCCGGCCCGGAGCCTTGATTCCCCATACCGAAGAGGCTAGCTCTATCTCTCAATTACCTATCCTGTGCTCGAGAAGGTCCCTCAGTTCCTCGGCAGCACCTCGAGGTGCATTTAGTTGTCTTACATGAGACTCGGGATATTCCCCCCTCCATGGCATGACACCTTTCGCTCGCTCATCCATTGCGCCCGCCCGTCCAGACGCGGCGCCCTTTCTCATTATCATCTACCGCCCTTTCTTTCCTCCCGGCTATTCACGCACGAAGATCGTCCTATGTATGCTCGACTTCGGTTGCCGGTGCTATAGGTAGGAGTAAATTATGGCAGGATCAGTCACCCGGGCAAACAACCCTCCTCCAAGAAGAATTGTGCTATGCCCCCAGATCCCTATAGAGCGAAAGAGCTGCCTGGTGATCCCTAGGTTGCAGCACGTCCGGCCGTTAATTCCTCGCGCCGCTGCCGCCGTTTCTAGGACCGTCCGACGCCTCACCTGCACAGGTACCTACAAAGTGTAATGGCGGTCGCACATTCAACATAGCGTTCGGACTCATGTGCCTTCCATAACCAGGGGTCTTCGAGCCTGCTGCGTACGATTAGCCAGCCTTGCGGCGGCAAAAGGATTAGACGTCCCCCCATGCTATGGTTCCCTGCGGTCCAAACCCGGTGCCGCATTGGGTTAGGGAACTGGACGATAATAGCTCCTCCGCATCCCAAACCGCGCTGCCCTCCTAGGCGCGCAACACTAAGTAATCCAAGCCAACCCACATTACTGACTAACGGTGGATAATCATATTTCTTAGATGTACTAAAAACAACTCCATGAATGAGTAAAATGAAGGTTGCATTAATGATAAAGATCTCTGGGGAAACCGCTAAAAAAAGATTGAACATGTGGGAGGATCCGAACTAATTCTGCTTTCATTTCCCCCGTATGGAGCACTGTGTTACTTACGCTACGGTCTTTAGCAGGCAGGCTCTGCCCTCTAATATTCTAGTGCAATATCTTTGGGTAGCAACGGATTGAAAGCTATCACCTTCTCGTCCGGAATTCCTTCGTCCCGCCTTAGCTTACCTTCGTTTGCTTCCATATACATTACCATTTCATCTACCGGTTTTCCGACCTCGAAGGGTATGAGGTAGGAGACCTTTTACCTTGTTCACTGGTATTTTCTTTACTTTTTGGAGTTCTCATCATCTCCCTAACGCCATGTCAAGGTCATGACTATCATCAATTTACGATATATTTTGAACCAATGATGCCAAAGCCTTTCAATCATGGGCTCAACACTTCAGAGTACTTCGCACACACCTTCACTCCAACCAAGACGACACCAACGCTCGGGAAGAGAAAACCACCCGATTCAGTTCACCGAGAATCGTCACCACTTCTGAACAAGGGAATCATACCCCTGGGAAGCAGAGGTTAATAAATTTTTTTAAGAGCAAGTCAGAGAAAAAGACTCCTCGGATTCAAGGGACAAATCCTTTCATTTGCTGGATAAGCATTATACGCAGGGTTGGGCTTCTTAGTGAGCCTTATTGTGCCTAAGGTCATAGAAGGGGAGGAAGATCTATCCCTAAGAGATAAGTCAGAGCTAAGAAAGAAAGACTAGAAAGAGAATGCTACTGCCCCTTCTTGATAGCCTTAGGAAGAGTGAATAGGCACAGTACCAGAGACCGAACTCTTAGGCCAGTCTGAAAGAAGAATTACCACCGATGAAAAGGCAATATCCACTCGTAGATCGGGGTTGGTTATAGAATAAGACTCTTTTTCATATCTTTAGTCTATTGTTGATAGGGGGTAGGGTAAGGCAGTACTTCATCAATCAATCTCTGGTAATTTCCGAGTTGTAAGATCCCTCCTTAGTCCAGAGAGAGTAGCGAGGAGAAGGTTCAAACCTTACTTTACCTTTACTACTGTACTTCTTAGCCTATGCCTTCCGCGCACAGGACAGAGGAATTCACTTTCGCACACACGAGCACGACCCCTAAAAGGCCTTTCTTTAAAGTCTGTTTGAAGGGATGAATTTGAGTTCCCTCAGCGAGTACTTTCCTTACTGAATTGTTCACCGGAACTACTTTTCCTTCACTTATAAATAATCTTTATTGCTTCTAGGCTTTCGGGAAAGAAATAAGGAAGGTATGGTTGGAAAGAGAGTAGGACTAGGACTATAAGTCAGACAAAGCAGCAGACAGGCAGGGAAAGAAGCTCAAAGATGCTCTTAGTACCTGAATAGTAAGTCCAGATGAACTCTCGTATTAGAAAGCGGAGAAAGCCGCCAAGCAACGGGCAACAGATAGTGCGGCGAGAGCTACAAGCATTTCTTATTAATCGAGTTGAGTTAGGTAGGCGGACCCCTTTTATCTTACTCAGTTTGTGGGAAAACAAAAAAACTTCTTATGCTCATGTGTAATCTAATGCTGATGATTCTGCCCCCTTACTAACCGACCCTGGTAGTCTTGCTTTAGTAGAAGCATTTCTTTTTCTTTACATAGAGGTGATTCTTCCTTAACACCTTACGGCCCGAAGCTGCTTCGTACCGATAAGTTAATTAGATTCTTCAAAGAAGGCCGTATAGCACGAGTAAAGATCACCACATATCATCGGCGAATGCCAAGTGCGTAATAATAGGGATGCAATTCCGAGGAAGGGCATATGGCACAATTAAGCGATTAGTTAACAAAGCATTCAAACCACGACTAAACGCTTCAGCCACAATAATAAAAAGATAAGGTCTCTCTCCTTCAGGCAAGCTTCTGGGCTATGCTTCTCTGGCCAGATAGCGAGCGATCACTCAGCAATGAACACTAACTGAAAGCGGCCGAGAATGAGTACCTATCCCTTACGGGAATCGAACCCGTGTCTTCGACATGAAAAGACGATGTCCTAACCACTGGACGAAAGGGACAAAAAGCCATTCTTCATATACCTCAGCTCCGAGAATAGAAGTGGTTCGTTTTGTTTCTATACGTAATTAAAGATTTAATTTGTATTCATGTTGGCGATTTCTGATGTGAATTCGGCGGGGCGTCCCCCCTTCCTACGGGTTCCCCCATCGACCCAGTGACACACCAACCACGCCCCTTCTCTTTCTCCGATCATAAAGCCCTATGATCCCTTTATTTATCTTTCACCCCCCCTGAATAAGTAAGACCCCCCTCTTTCTTAGTCTTGAATACGAATCAACTACTGCTGCTCCAAGTGTTGCATCTCGCCCAACTCCTACAAAGCCCACCCCCGAGGAAGTTATCAGCACCAATTGAACGTTAAAACGCC
>OY787644.1:90000-107726 GCA_963678965.1 Cruciata laevipes
GCCACATGAGGCTTCCAGTTGACGGATTCGCTGATACAAGGACGACTCCTCTTCTTGATGATCAATTCGAAACTGTGGAACTGGGTCTTCGACTGCTTCCGCGGCGGCCCCTTCCCCGGGTATGTTTTGATTATGGGCATCTGACCTTATCTGTGGAGCCGTTCTTAAGGCTTTTATATTAAAAAAAGTATATTGTAATCGTAAAGGAAGGACTCTATCTTCTGAGCAAGCAACTAGCCGCAAAGATTGCTTTTATCTACGAGCGCCTACATAGTATCCGGCCTGTCACTCCTAAATTTCATTGCCTCGAGGCAGGAGCTACCTTTAGAGTGGAATAATCTTTCTTCCTTCTTTGCTTCGACCTAGCAGAGCGGATTCCCTCACTTGCACTAGTTCCAACTTCTCTCGTCTTAGTTCACTCTGCCTTCTTCTCTTTCCACTAATGGTAGGCCTTGCCTTGCCCTTTGCTTACTCTATTTAATAGAATGGCGCTTATGCCTATTCCTCAAACAAAGACGATCACGCCCATCTCTTCAGAAAGAAAAGCCCTGCTACAACACAGAAAGGAGATATGGCCCAGAGAGAGTGCGCTTGTACAACACTGTCTTCGATGCTTTGAATAGCGTAGTCAAGTAGCCAGTCACTAGGAGTAGTAGGGCTATCGCTTACTCTTTCCCAGTTCCTAGCTCTAAGACTAGGGTAGGGGAGAAAGTTGAGTTATTTGGGCCCTGGGGGACTAACAGGGCGAACTGCTAGTTTTCGGATACGAGATATTCATTCCAGTCACTATGGGCGTATTTGTCCAATTGATACATCTGAAGGAAGAGCAGGTTGTTCCAGCTCGATACCGTCAAGACTTCTTGACTATTGCGTGGGAAAGGGTTCATCTTAGAAGTATTTTCCCCTTCCAATATTTTTCTATCTATTGGAGCTTCGCTCATTCCTTTTATCGAACACAACGATGCGAATAGAGCTTTAATGAGTTCAAATATGCAACGTCAAGCAGTTCCACTTTCTAGGTTCCGTACGATGTTCTGCTAGTTTGGTTGCTTGGGATGGGAGCACGAGATCATAACTATAACTACTCGTAATATCCTTCGATCGCTTGCCGCGAAAATGGAAAGCGTGAGCTAAAGCGGTTATCAGGTTAAAGACTCAATCTTATTGTTAGGAAGTAGCTGCAAGAAGTAGAGTCAGTCTGAAAGCCTTCTTCTCATAGGGCAGGAAGCTCGGGATGCCCACTAGTATGGAAGCCGTGGTCCGCACGAGTGAAGCTAAGGGCGCACTCTTTTTAGGATGGTATGTTAACTTGATTAGATTCTCTATTCTATCGGGAGTGAGGTTTTTATCCAAGGATTCCGACCTTGAACTAGAAGAGGTTCTTTTTTCTTTGGACAGGCAAACCCGGTATAAGGTATTTTCCGGCAAACTGTCTGTTCCTTTCGTGAGCCTTTTTTTGTCCGGTCATAGACCAGCTGATTTGCCGCTTAATAAAGCCGATTTCCGGTTGATGGTTTACTTCCATTATATAGGCCCGTAACAGATCGGAAGAGAGCCACACGCGGAGGGATCTACGGGGGGCTTAAACTCTCGTTTGAAGTCTCCTTTTCCAATTGAAGAAAGCAGGTACACACGATCGAGCAAGCAGACAGGAAGCCAGTTTACCATTTATTCTTTCCCTTCAAGAGCAGCTAACCAAGCAGGTTTCCGGGATTTGCCCTATTCTTTATATAATATAGGCCGGCACCCGTAGGACAAACCCTAATCCGATAGCTAGAACAGTAGGACTGGTTTGATTCTTATCCTTAGCAGCCCCAAACCTTCCCGCTCCTTAAAGCAAGGGATTCCTTAATTCTCCAGAAGTGGGATCACCAGCGATACGTCAGCGAATAGCGATTTTCGTATGAGAATGAGAAGAAGAAATAAAAAATATTAAGCTCCAGCAGCCGGAATTTTACCTAAAAATTAGCCAATGGGACCCTCCAATAAGTCTAATGTGCGTATTTTTCGACTGCAGGGCTGTGCACTTCAGCCCATCACATCAAGGTGACAGGATTCGAACCTACGACCAATCGGTTAACAGCCGACCGCTCTACCGCTGAGCTACTGAGGAACAATGGTAGATCTCATAGATGTTCTCAACCCAAATATGAGCTAAAATCCCCCGGAACTTCTTCGGAGTAGCTCCCTTCCATGCCTCATTTTAGAGCTCAAAGTGGCTCTATTTCCCCCATATCCCAATTCCATTCATTTAATATCCCTTTGGTGACATAAGAGATGTCGTTTATAGTCTATATTTATTTTCTAGATATGTAATTTAGTATCCTTATGCATGAAGATAATCAATTCGGTCGTTGTGGTCGGACTCTATTATGGATTTCTGACCACATTCTCCATAGGGCCCTCTTATCTCTTCCTTCTCCGAGCTCAGGAGCATAAACGAGAGGAGCTACTCCTCTCTTCGCTACCTGCAGGAATGGCGCGTCGCCCGGCTATACCTTGCGCACCTTTAGTTAGTCTAGTTTTCTTGTTACTACCCCTAGATCGTGATCTGAGTAGCCCACAGGTCGACAAAGAGGATTACGACCCTTCAGTGACTCATAGGGTTTCCTTCCCTCAGCTCAGCTGTAGCTAACTTGCTTGCTAAAGGCCGTTAAAGGCTAAGTAAGTTTTGCCGCTGCTAAGGTAAACTTGAGCTACTGACTTAGGAAAGAAGCACAGAGAGAGCGAGTTAGGGTTGGTTTTGCCAGTAGAAGGACAGGAAAAATATGCACGGCATCTAGGCGAGCAGCATATTGGAAGCTGCAGCTTTGACGGTTTTAAATAACTATCCCAAAAATCCGAAGTAGCGTATGTGATAGTCCATACCTTCGTTCTATCACCGCGGGGTGCCCCGGACCTGCCTTCCCGTAAAGCACTCGCATAGAGATGATAGGCACTTATCGTGGAGTTAGGCTCGGGAGTGATTGAAGTCTGTTTGTGAACAGTCAGTGGGCGTACTCACAAGCACAAGTAAGTAGGTTTTGTTCATTTCATATAACGAGAAACTATTCTTCTTCACCGAGAGGTGAAGGCGCTTCTGCTTTTCGTTCTAGTGAGTGCTTTATTCCCTTACTCAACGTAATAAGAATCGGGAGAAAGAAAAGGGTAAGTAGTTATTTTACTATACTTGCTCTCAAAAACTCACTCACGTACGCTCCTACGCCAAGGCTTTCACCGCAAGCCTAACGTAAATGCCAAAGATTCATGGGTAGAAGCAGAACCCTTCTTAGATAAAGGAATTGGAGTCTATATCGTGGAAGAGCAAGAAGTAACAGCTTGAAAGTTATTTCTCAAGGAAGGGCGAAATTCCTAGCCTTTCTTACCACTCTCCTATTCGCTTTGGGAACGATTCGTCATACCGAAAGGCAAGGTAAAGGGACCGGACCGAAGAAAGAGACGCATTCGATCAAGATGAAAGTTTTATTTCAGATGCTTCGGATGACTTGAGGAGCTCTTTTGCACTTCTTTACGGCTAAGCCAACTCTTTGCCTTTGGTAGATTAGTTCGTGGGGTCTTCCTATTCCTAGCTCTCAAAATACGCCTCTTATCGGTCTGTCCGCCTTGAAAGGGCCTTCAGACGATGTTGATTCCAATTCCAACGAACTTTAATTCCCCTCTATTTTTTCTAAAAAATTAGCTCCGGAAAGTGGATCACCCCTTTGGTGCTATTGTATATAAAGAAGAACCCCTCTTTTAGGTAAGGGCACGGGGCAACTACTCTCAAAGCCTTATTTCTTTAGAAATATCTTTCTGCTTGGAACTGCTCCTTTAGTTACGGAAAGTGGATCACGCTCGGCGCATAGGAATTCTTCCCTAGGCAAGGAGTACTTTTTTTAATGCTTTTGTGGAAGGTTGAACCCAACGAGCAAAATGAAATGGAGCGAGCATAAAGACGAGTGGAAAACCTGTAACGAGTATACGAATGGAACGGCCTCAGGAGATGAAGTAGGTACTGAAACCGGTGGAAGGGAATGCTAGTGAGAGGTCTTTATTCACAGAATGATTCCATACGAAACGTACCAGGAATCAAGACAAAATATAAACTTGAGCAGAAGGCTATGGATCAGAGAATAAAAGTAACCTCTATTTTATTTTCCTATTGTGAATCGGGGGAGAGCACAAAAAGACCTGTGCCTTATCGCTCAGGAGATAAGGACATTCCCCACCAAATCACTGATTCGAAGCTTTAAAGTTAATTTAAATTAACACATGCAAGCTCTTTTCCTTACATCCCCGAATCCATCCTAGCCCGTCTTTGATTTAAGCCCTGGTCAAGGTAACTTCTTCTTCCTTAGCTGCCGATCTCGGACAATTTCAGAGATAGAGCATCCAGCTCTATATAGAGGAATAGCAAGCATTTAAGATAAGACGATAGCTTGATTCCTCTTGTTAGATACTTCTTTATTTTAATTTAAACAATTATTTGAATAAGAAAACTAAAAGTGCAATCCATATAAGCGATCGTATGATATGCAGGTTAAAGCTCCCGTTTCAGATGCGGAAGGCAGGACACCTCCCTCTTATCTCATACCGCTTCGTCCTACTTCAGCTAGATGGAATCTTTCGTAAAGCCATCCTGAAAGTAAAGTTGCATATAGAATCTTCGACCTCCCGGTCCGAAGGAAGTAATCTCGATAGGAATGCCCGTCTACGTCAGAGAAAGAAGATACTCCTCCCTTTTATCGAGAAAGTATACTATTTCTTCTGCCCTCGAAACAGCAGCAGAAGAGTTCCAGCCTCTTGTTTCAGAGTCAATTTACGGAATCTCCTTTCTTCGGTCTCAATTCCGTACTCTGGAGTTTCCTTACTTCTAGCAAGCAATCGGACTCAAAATTGGGTACTACTATAAGTCACATTCCTAGCGAGACAATGGATTAATGGTATCCAAGCTATCCAACAAGGTAGGTAGCAACATATTCTATAGAAGGATTACTTTATGACTTAACCCCTCCTCGGACTGGGAATTGGCAATAGCTGATATGCGTAAATCCGATATGCGAAATCAAGAGTCGTGATATCCAGGAATGGAATTGATGCTCAAGGCCAAATAGCCGATAAGAAAGAGTGCCTCCCTTTTCACCCAGTAAAGTACGATAGTTTAGATCCGACTTCCTACCTTTTCTCACACCTATGGTAGCATTAATGATAATCAATTCCTCTCATTAGCTTGTTAACTCTTTCTGAAATAAGTGATGGGCTCTATGGGTATAGAGCACAAACGATATAACAATTTCACAATTATCTTCTCAAGGCAAGGTTGCCCATCTTTTTTCAATTCCTCTTCTTTGCTTTGTTTGACTTTCCTTTGCACTCAACCTACCCGCATAGTCAATCCAACTCAATTGATTATCCCCTACTGGCACCGCAACAACTTCTTGGAGTTATAAAGGGATTTCCTAAGAGTAAAAAAGAGAATAATAAAAGAGGCAGAACCCTTTCAAAAAGGTTTGACACGGAGATGCGGGCTTCCTATGTGAACAAGATAGGATTGAGTAGGCCTGGTGGAAGCCCATTTAAAAACGGGCCGCCAGAAGTAATCCGAGTACGCAAGTTGGGTCTCAGTGACTATGCTAGAAGGACCAAGTGGTATAGTCAGGCTTTGCCGAGGTGCCCCTTTTGAATTGAATAAGCGATAGGTTGGATAAGAAAATAGTGAGGGGGATGGACCTACCGATCCTGGAGGAAATGGGCTTGGGGAATAGATGCTATGCTTGAGTCAGCGGAAATGGTTGGTGACGAATAAAATAATAGGTAGCTTGCAAGCAGAGGAATGAATGACTTTATCTCCTTTCACTTTGAAAGCACTATTATGACTAAGCAAATTCTTTAATTCCCCCTACGCCTCTTAGATTAAGGCATAACGTAAACCTTGTCCCCTTCTTTATGTGTGATTGGCTTCGTCGCAGCCTATTCTTTTTTACATTTCAGCCCCAACTATTCCAAAAAGGGTAACAAATGGGTCTAATTATGAGACAAAAGTAATTTAACATCCCTGATTAGGAAACAGCAGCAGTGGGAACTCTACTTGCCATTCCTCCTTCCGAAGTGAAAGTTTTTCATTCTCCCCTTGGCCCAGTTGAAAAGCCTAACCCCAGGTGAAGTACCAGATTCAGAAGTGAAAGTCTGTGCCATTGTTAGTGCCAAGACCCTAGAATAGTGAAGAGCCACCCTCCGGGAACGCCGAGAAGGGGGACGAACAGCTTTGATTGGATCCGATCTGGTAGACAGGCTAACTTGTGGAGACGAAATGGAATCCTATAAGAATGTCGAGTCCCGAGGGTCTGCAAGAGGCTGAGCTAACAAGCTGGCTGAATATATCATGGGGATGCCCGATTTGCGATTGAGCTAGCCGATAAGTATGATCTCTCCGGTCTGGCATGAGCCACTCCATTCCTACTTCCACTCAACAAAAAAGATAGGATTCTTGGGCTCTACCTCCAGAGTGCGTACGGCTATTTCTGACCAAAGGGGATCCCATAAATGAAATAATAAGTAAGAGAAGTAACTAGCCAGGAAATGGAAGATCTACCGAAGTGGGACAAAGGGCCTTCTATTCAAAAAAGAAAGGCTTAAGATTCTCATTTAAAGTGAAAGAACAAATATTATAGAGAAAGCCCTCTCTTCGCTATATGTAACATTTTTATGTCATTATTACCTATTAAGCTAAACTTGCCTATGGTATGCAAACCACGCTGACTCTATAAATGACTTATTACTAGCCGATTGCTTCTAGATTCTATACCAACGCACGCCTTTCTTCGTTCATGGTTTGATATTCTGGTGTCCTGGGCGTAGAGGAACAACACCAATCCATCCCGTGGTGGTGAAACTCTTTCTTTCCTTTCTCAGTTAGGCAACAAACGAAAAGGGACATCACAAACAGAGAGGGGGGTTTGATCGGGGATAGACGGGAATGGAATGCTTTCTGTCAGTTACTAGTCCAAAACAATTCTATCAGGCAGCAAGGTAAAGCAGCGGAGGTAGGGAGAAAGAGATTGAGTGGTAGCGATCCCTCATTCCATTCTTCTTTCATTCATTATTAGGGAAATCATCTTTATTGCTTCTAGGCTTTCGGGGAATCGCCCAAAAGGGATCATTATCTTCCAGACTCCACTTTCTTTAGGACAATTCAACTAAACCAGTTACATTGACATTCTCTTTCCTTAAATTGCATTTTACACCGACACGAAACAGATGAAAATTCGTTTTTATTATTTATTAGAAGTTGGAGTGGTAAGTGATGGGCTCTATGGGTATAGAGCACAAACGATATAACAATGGTTGAGTAGCTGTTTACCGAGTCTTCTACTGGTACATGGACAACTGTATGGACAGATGGACTTACCAGCCTTGATCGTTACAAAGGGCGATGCTACCACATTGAGCCAGTTCCTGGAGAAGAAGATCAATTTATTGCTTATGTAGCTTACCCCTTAGACCTTTTTGAAGAAGGTTCTGTTACTAACATGTTTACTTCCACTGTAGGTAATGTATTTGGGTTCAAAGCCCTACGTTTGGAAGATTTGCGAATTCCCGTTGCTTATGTTAAAACCTTCCAAGGACCGCCTCATGGGATTCAAGTCGAGAGAGAAAAATGGAACAAGTATGGTCGTCCCCTGTTGGGATGTACTATTAAACCGAAATTAGGTTAATCTGCTAAAAACTACGGTAGAGCGGTTTATGAATGTCTTCGTGGTGGACTTGATTTTACCAAAGATGATGAAAACGTGAACTCTCAACCACTTCACACCTCGAACGCACCCTTCTTATAGAGTTATAGAGATAAACGCGCTTTCACATCTTCTTAGGCTGGGCAGATGAAAGGATCCCTGATTTCGCCTTTCTTCGATACATAATCGACTTCTTGCCTGTACCTCTGCCCTTATGAATGCCGGATCGTGAGGATCTTACTTTATTGAAGCCAAACCTGGAGCTCAATATACTCTCTCCCTACCTGAGTCAACTTGCTTACTAGCCGCCCTGCCAGCTTGCAACAGCCGATTAGGAGTACTTGCTTTCCTACATGGACATATTAAGCACCGTAGTACGCTCTTCTTTCTTTTTCCTGGATAAGGTTGGGAACGGTTTCCGAGACTTGAGCTACTATTTCCTGTATCTATTTTTGCTTAAGAGCTATGTAAAAGGAATGGTTGACGAGACTCTTATAGGCGGGCCTACGATGGGAGACAGAGATATCGAAAGCGTGCAGTGATGAGGTAGTCAACATAACCATGATGAGCAACCATTGTGGGATAATAATCCATAATTGTACAGGGAAGTGCTAAAGATGGCTTGATTGTACGAAAAGTATCGTTTATGATATTCGAAAGAGTGATCACCATCAGGATGTCCTCCTCCTTATCTAGGCTTATTTTAGAAATCTCTTTCTGAGGAGAATTAACCAGAGAATAGGTGGGAGGAGACCAAGAATAGGAAAGTTGATGAGCACTCAGTGTCCGGAGTCGCTTAATTAAAAAGAAAAACAAAGCTGGATCAAAATAAAAAGCATTTTACTCTTTATCCGAATCTGAATCAGAACCTAACAATTGGGTACGCTTATACATAACATCAAAATTTATATCCATATAAAATTGGAAGAGTTCCATTATAAACCAATCTACAGTTAGATATTTCATTGAATGAACATTTGTCATGTTGGTATATAGTATATTTGGCTTTGTATTTGTTATTTTATTTTATTCATAATTCACCATCTCCACCATATATAGCTCAAGCAACAAAATATGTCGATACAACGAGTGAACTAATCAAAAAAGCGTAAGCCATGCGGAGCCTCCTTTTACGACTATCATGATCATCTTCTTCCTCGCCGGGGTTGTTTTCCGGTAAAGGTTCTCTACCAGGTTCCCCTAAATCTCTCATTATCTCTGGGGGAGGGCCTGACTCTGTTAATAAACAATGAAATTCTCTTTCGTTGGTAGATGTAGCTTGCTGAAAGAGGGCACTAAAGACATCGCCAAACGTCTCCATACTTCGTTTTTTCCCATATTCATGGTCTGCCTCATACTAGGTGGTAACTCAAATAAATTATTAGAGTCGATAATCATTCCATTCTTCTTAACCCGAAACGGCTGGGCAGATGATTTTGGACGGACGTACTTTTTAGTAATTCGAGATTTGAAAGGATTTCACCCTGCCTGGGAAAAGGCCCCCACTGAACAGGACCGGTAGTCTCCATAGGGACTTGGCTCTACCATAAGGGAAAGTAGATAGACGGCTCCCTTTACTCCTATTTCAAGCTTCAGGTTCGAAATCTCTCGTCTTTTAATCATAAATAGGTCTTTCATAAGATAGTGGATTACTGGCGTGAAGCAAGGGAGCAGCTCCTACGGACAGGGGCTGCGAACCGATAAGCTCCTGTCAGCCTATGTCCTGATCGGGAGGCTCCTTCATAGGCAGCTAAGGAAGTTAGCCCTTTCCGAGGGGAAACAGCAAATACTGGTGTAGAGGATAAACGGCAAAGTAGCTGCGTAGAGGCGCCTATTCGTTTAGGAATAAAAGGTAGTTCACTTCACTTACTCATTTGATAGATGCGGCAAGAGAAGTCATCCAATTCATAAGTCTTGTATGTACGAGAATGGAATTCGGCTTCGAGCAGAGGTTTCGCAGAGGAGGTGAAACTCTTTCTTTCCTTTCTCAGTTAGGCAACAAACGAAAAGGGACATCACAAACAGAGAGGGGGGTTTGATCGGGAAGAGGAAGGAATTAGAGACATCAAGCAGTAGAGACAAGGGATGCAGCTCCTACGGACAGGGGCTGCGAACCGATAAGCTCCTGTCAGCCTATGTACTGATTCCGGCTCCTCCTTTTTAGTACCAAAAGAAAAACAGCTAAAGCATCCCTTTCAGCAGCTCCTGGAACAGCCGAAGAATCTGGAGTTGCTCTCTTTCCTCAAGGCAATACAGATCAGAAACAACAGAAGGAGGAAGATAGTAAGTATTGATTGATCCGATATCTTTTTTAACGAATTGCCAGATTGCGACAGCTTATCGATACTTGTTACTAGACTAAGACACTACCAAATCGGGTACGACAAACAACGGGTAAATGGAGAGGTTTGACCTCAATGGAGGGATAGAAGGTCTTGCTACACTGCTTCAGGCTTGTTTCGGGTTTAGCCCTTGATTGGCAGAGTGAGCGGGCACTTTCCCTTCTTCGTAAGGCCGCATCTGAGAAAGAGAGTTAATTCCTTTGGGGATAGGAGCTTAAGTGCTACCAAAGCTTATACCACTGAGTTTGCTCAATCGGTGTCAGTCGAGTAATCTGACCAAGGGGAGTAGGACCGATCAAGAATCACCCGTAATAGGCGCAGCGGCTGGCTTTCCTTTTGAAGCTGTTTTCGGAGTTGAAAGAAGGCAATTCGTAAGAGAAGTAAACAGGTTTGATTGCAGTTATTTCCCGAGTGGGATAGCATAAGTTGACCAAGGGACAGACCAACCATATATTTATATACGAGTAAGTTCGGCTTATGCGATCAAGTCCGTAAAGGCTTCGTAAGAAGATGCCCCAGCAGTTTCAGTGAAGTTTGCTTCAGCTTTGTACTTTGACATCGGTTGCGCTAGATTCTCATTCAAATTAGACATGAAAGTCAAGAGTATCCCTACCCATATATGAGTATGTGAACTAAGGTCAAGTAATCGGAACAGGATAGCTTTCTCTACCCGGGAGTCACTTCAGTACCTAGGACTACTCTCCCAGGATGCCAAACATACATTGAAAGTGTCAATGTTGACTCACAAGCGCCACCCTCACCGGGTAAATCCGGAGAAGGGCTACTGCTTCTGTAGGTAAGGACTCAAATAAAGATTTTCATTTATAGAGTTCGTGAACCAACGAGTCTTTAATTAAGTGGGCGTTAAGCGTAACGAACTTACGGGAGGTAGAAAATGTTGTTAGTCTTTAACGACACAGGGTCACCTTTCCGACGTTTAATTAAGTCTATTGAATCCACTACTTCCTGCCTTCCACTGAGTTAGATATGAGCCAGTCCCAAGCCAGTGTAGGGATCCAGCCAAAGGAGAGTGGGAAAGGACAGATAAGCTAGGCGAGGTCACCCTTGGGGTAATGCGCCTGGTGCCGTAGCTAATCGAGTCGCTCTAGAAGCATGTGTACAAGCTCGTAACGAAGGGCGTGATCTTGCTCAGGAAGGCAATTCAATTATTCGACAGGCTAGTAAATGAAGCCCTGAACTAGCTGCTGCTTGTGAGGTATGGAAAGAGATTCGCTTTGACTTGAAACCAGTGTGGATCCAAATGATAAAAAAGAAAGAGATAATAAGGAGGCTCCTGTAGGAGATAAATGGAGATAACTGATTCGGAGATAAGGGATAGGTAGAGTTATATAAAAGTAAATTCCGTTTTTCCATACTCACACCCATTCTTAGGGAATAGCCCTAATGCTTGGCCCGGTTTTGCTGTTGAGGGTAACGAAAAGCTAAGCTCTATTCTTATTTATAAGTGACAAACCTCTGCTAAAGAATAAGAAAGGAAGCATTCTGAATCTGTTTTGTTTGCTTCATCAACAAGAGAGCTCTCAGGGCAGCTCGGGTGAGTAGCCCGTCCAAGCGAACGATAATAGACAGTCCAGTACAAAGCCCTTGTTCTTGCTCAGCAGCTACCTTTCCTAACCTAACTAGGAATCAAACTAGCCTTCTCCCTCCTTGTTCTATCAAACCAGACACTTCATCCCTGGTGGGTTATCCGGTGAATTTATTGCTGTCTCTTATAGGGCTAATTCTTACCTGGTAGGGTATATGTTCTCTCTATCTAATATATACTTCTATATGCTTTGTATGATTACTCCTATGTAATAGGGCTTTCTTCTCCTATTTAGATTCCTATGGCTCTTTGCCAACCTTCGAGACGTAGATAACTCGTATACAGAATCTAAACTTCTCTAAGACCAAAAGCAGACAAGAACTAAAGGCCAGACTTTGGCAGAGTTTGAATTATTTCCATTTATGTGGTTACTACGGATTCACTTCTTTCAATAGGCGGTAGCAAAGGAAGAATAGCTAACGTTTCGTACCGGGAATCCACTTCCTTGGCCTTCAAAGCCATACCACTACTTCTTTCTACTGAAAGGAGAGGGACTCTAATACAAGACTTATTCCACCTTCGCATGCTTCTAAGATTTCGCCTAAAAAGACTATCCTTTAGCGGTTAAGTAGGACAAGGAAGAAGTGAGACGAGCAGGTACGTTGAGTCAGAATGCTAATTATAAGTCCATATACTATGCTTTGGAATCTCTTCTAGTCACATAGCTCTAGAGCGATGAAGCATTCTCCTCCAAAAGACTAGAAATACATTACATGAAATTGACGACTATAATAAACATTCCATTCCTAGTTTAGTGATCCAATTGGTCAATATACGTTAGAGGCTATAATTATCCGATGTGGATAGCAAGGAAGTTGAACTATCACCCGTGGAGTAAGCAGTTGAAGCTTTAGGTGTTGGTGCAGTCAAGACAGCAAAAGCAAACTCATCAACAAGAAGAAGGGCAGTCAGGAAGAAAACAGAAAAACGAACATCCATATCTATAGAAAGAATGTCAGTACACACTTGCACTATTAGTACAGTTGTGAAGCGAAGCCTGGGGAAACCCCTATCAAGGAAGCCAAGCCAGAAAACATATTATTGTAAGGTATCCGCAGAAATAGCAACAAGCAAGGTAGCAGTATGATTCTCAGTTGTTTTTGTTTCGGAATCTGGTAAGGTTCTTTCACTATGAGAACAAAGGAATAAGGTATCAGCTGAAATAGGAGTAGTAGCAGTAGTCGCAGGTGTCGAAAGAATAAGGGAATCAATGCTGTCAATCGGAACAACTGGTTGGGCAACGAGTTATGAGTTATGAGCTACCTGCCCTAATAAATGGTCTTTGCAGATCGATGAATTTACGTCTGACATAGCTGTGAAAGTTAGCAATCCAATTTTCCCTCGTAAGAGCTCATCTGGAATCATACTTTTTACGTTTTATATAGATGCAAAAGTTCATTTTCTCTTCTCGTATCTCAGTAGCTAAGAGTTCTATAGCTGTTGATGAGCTCTGAAGCTAGGAGCTTGAGTTCTTACTTCAACAGTGAAATAGTGCTTTGCTTGATGGAAGCGCTAGGGGAACGTGATATGATGGAATATACTTTATGTAGTGGGAATCATGGTTAAGGTAAAATTCAGCGTATTATCAACTCTTTTTGCCAATCTTATTGGTAGGGAAATTGCCTTGAGTAACTTTAACCCCTAATAATAAATTCTTTTCAACTGGGAAATGAGCTAAGGCTAAGCAACGCCAGAATCCCTTGTATGTTTATTAGAAAGCGTGAGGGAAAGGCACACATGCACGATGATCGATTGCATACCAACGATGCTTGACTTCGAGTTCTTGGAGTGACAGCTTTGTAAACAAGGGTCCCTTACTCTATTACTTTTTAACTTCATTGATCTGAAAGAAGTGACTGATGAAAGCTACGGGCATATACCCCAGCCCATGGGTAACAATTGCCACCTCAACAGCTATATTCAAAATCGTTAAGCCTCGCATTTCTTTCCTTTGGTCGGCTACCTAAGCAGTGATCCTTTCTTTTCCTCTGTATAATGTAGTATGTCCACTGGTAAGTATCATCGGTCTTCTAGAGCTTCAACACGTACCGATAAGACCCTGGGCTTAACCCACACCTGGGAATGCTGGTAATGTACGCCCGCTGGCCTCGTTCTTTCATTCAAAAAATTGTGAGCCTATAGATCATCTTTCCTACGCGGATATCCCCGAATTCATTCATTACAGTAAGAAAGATATTTTATTTGACAAACTACGTACCAAACAAAGGTGGCGAAGTGGCCAGGGAAGAGCAGCCTTCCTGACACAGGCAACAGAATGCGCGCTTGGACGAAGAATCCCTATTCTATCTATGAATGGAAAATAGAAGGAAGAATTCCACTCGGGAATAAAATAAGTGCTTCCGTTTAGCTCTTCCTTCCTGGACGGTAGGAGCTTCTACCTTTATTTAATAGGTATCATCTTATTTAGACTGACTTACATCTGCCTACGACTCTCAAGCAACGAAAGGAGCTTAGGCATGCGAGTGAGTGGTAGAAGCAGGAACAACTGGTTCAGCTAACGAACTTTGACCCTTCCATTCGATGTGAGTCCTATCTTTTTAAGATCGCTCTTACTAACTGGAATCGAAGAACCTATTCCGCCCAAAATGGGAATGGGCTAGAGTTATGAACTTATAATCGGATGATCGAGTCATTCTGTCAGTTGCAGCTAACAGATCTTGGTCACTGCATCAGCTCGATGTCAAAAAGGCCTTTCCTCAAGAGAATGCCCTGAGTCCTAATCTCCTAATGACCTTACTAAAACTAAACCACCATCAGCCTTCCTCTCACCGGTCTTGTTCAATCTCTATCCAAATAACATATATAAGGGCTCAGACGAAAATCTCCCCTCGGGAAATTTGATTAAATCATCCCGCTGGACGCGAACCAATCATGGACTGGCCGTAGGTTAAGATAGTTACCTATGGCAAATATAGGTCTCTAGAACAGGGCCTCTGACCGAGAGGTCGTTAGACGAAAGCATGTCCTATCCTCAAGCAATCCAAGGTCTGATGGTGTGAACAGCCTATTGCATTTAACCAACGCATAACGGACTCGTGGAGCCCAGAGATCGCCTTGGGACCACTCTTCCCCTAGTGCATGGACGGAGAAAACTAGGTCTCGCCATGAAGCAAGCTCATAGAAGGCACGCTTTAGCCATGGCCCCCTTGCCTGTCCTCTTAGCTGCCTTGGAAGCATACTTTCCTGTACTTCCCGCATAGTGGGAAGAGCTTTTTCCAGGTTGGTTTGAAAGTCAACCCTTGGGTAGACGATCTATCCATTTTTTCCTCTCTTAAGAGCATCGGGAGATTGTCTTTTATAGCACCCACAAGCTCAAGGACAGAGTCGTGGTCTGACACAGGAGTAACCATCGACGCAAATGTCGACTTGCTTACACCTTTTGCCAAAAAAGTGGATCGAAGGAATAGAGAATACTGAAAAAAAACTTCACCAACATATCAGAAGGTAGTTGAAAAGGGGCTTTAATGCGCTTGCTTACTCGAAAGAATAAGGATTTAAGTAGCCTTCTGAATCGACATCTTTCTCTTCCAATCCTATTGATCTTCTTGTAAGGGAAATTGGCTTCATTCCTATCCCCAACTGCGGTTCTTGCAAAGAGCGCTAAGCACCTCTTACTCTAATGAAAGGCCTTAAGGAACGTAGTCTTTCTTAGTCCAATAATGGAACTTATGACTTTACTTTCTACCATTTCATAAGGAAAGCAAAGGCAGTGGGCTATCAAGCAGGGTCTCAAAACCCAGAATTCAATGAATGAAATCGAAGACTAAAGATAAGAAGACAGAGATTTTTCTCTTTGGTTCTGCCTTTAAGAGGCCTTACGAGGGAGAATTTCCACTGCAAACTCTCCTCGGTCTCTACGATTGCTTGACTTAAACAAGTGACTTCACTCTATTCATTTTCACTAAGATTTTGTCTCTAATTCACTCTAACTCTCTCTTTATTTCGGGCCGGAACATACTTTAGTCATTGATATCCGGGCGGGTATTCCCACAAAACGAAAGCACGGGACCCCTGGTCCTTTAATCAACAAGGCAGCTTTCCCTTTTATCTCGGGGATACGGTAAGCACGTCCAGTGTTGTTTACCTATATATTGGGATCCAGTTACAGTATAAGACGGGAGCCCGCTTAGTGGAAACAAAAGGGCAAGCCGACTCTTTTGCTCGACGCCCTGGAGAGGCTTTTGTCTGCTTCATTGACAGAGGCGGTTTTGATCGGAAGAAAGTGCATCCGGACTGATGTGAGAGAAAGAGCAGTGGATGAGTGATTCCCAGATGAGGACACGGCCTGATTGAGAAGGACTTTCAACTAACTCAAAGTGATGGAACAAGACAGTACCGACGGGCGCAGATAAGGGAGAGACTTTCTTTTTAGAAGCCGGCAAAACAGTCACCAAAAGGAAAGACTCGAAAGAGCTAAAAAGCAACAGGAGATTATGTTCTCTATTCTTCTTAAGGGGATTTGGATATTCTTTCGGAGCTAACACCGTTCGTACTCAGTTACATGCCGATATTTCCTTTGTTTCGGCTTTCAATTTCATTAGCCTAAAAGTTAAAGAGTAGGCCCGAACCGCTCCCCCTTTCCATTTAATCACTGAAAAAACTTACGAGACTTTAGAACAATCAATCGAACGGCTAAGGCCAAGGTAAGGGCCTGTTCATAATCCCTATTCAAATTGCTAGCCCTTCGAAAAAATGAAAAAAAGAAGACTAAACTGGCCTTGTTTTGTTGGAGTAGCTCGCCTGTTGGGATCAAAGTCTCATTCTCGAACGTAGGTTCTCCGGTCTCTGTCTCCACTGCCCAAGGCCTGTTCTATCCTCTTTCACAGTTTACCGTAACGTTGTATCATTAAGATAAATTTCCCTATATGGGGCGTGAAAGCACTATCAGTTAGTTGACTACCAAAATAAAGTCCTACCGCTCAGTCAATTCTGAATCAGAATAAAAAAACAGTTGAACTAGAGTTTTCCCCTACTTGTATGAGGGGGGCTCGCGCTATAAATAAAAGTAATTAATTGGCCAACCGCACCTAAGATGACTGAGAACAGGAACTACCCGATCAAAGAGTCTTCCTTCTGCGCCTGGGCCTTCCCTTAAGATGAGAACAAGAGGGGTGAGCTTCACCTTCAATCATTTCCTAGGATTGAGGTTGATTGGCTTGTTCAAGGCAAGGCTCGACGTAGTTGAGTTGTTATGGGTAATCTCCTATCTAAGATTGAGGCTAAGCTCCTGTTCTGGCTCGGTCTTTAACCCATTTAAGGTTAGCTTTGGTATTTAGCAAGGTTGTTCGCAAGACAGTCTAGAAGTCTCTTTCCAGCAGAACCCTCTGGATAACAAAGAGTATTGAATGGATATATGCGACAGAAGAATCTAAGACCCACAAGCCAGTGCTCATTTGACTCATTTGAAGGGATATGGGGTCTTTCAAACTTTCTTTTCTGTATTAGCATCTTCCATTCCTTTCGATGTTGTGCCAGGCAAAGACTATTGAAATATGGGCAGGAAGGCTACTCAATAATCAACAATCTTAACCTTCTTTTCTATCCATCTTCTCTTCGCCGAAAACCCCTTGTTTAACGAGACTTTGAGAGTCCAATAAGAAAGAGAAGGTCCCTATGAAGCTAGGTTCTAGCGATTCTTTAATTGAATATAGGCCAATGAGAAGAATTCCGGGGGACTCTCCTTGAAAAAAAGATAGGACTGAAGCCGCTTCCTTAGTTGATGTCTCGTTGTACGGTTGCCCCTCCGATCTTGGGCATGAATGAACACCCGCTGGATAAGTTGGGACAACGTTTCTTCGTAACCTGATTACTGACAGCGTTCGGAGCAAAAAAAAAGCCATTCCACCAAGCAAACTTGGAATTTCAATATTCATAGGCAAAGCCTCTCATGGCCGAGGTCCTTGGTTTATCGATGCTGCGTATGCCTATTCCTCCTTTGATGACTACCAGTAGAGAAAGCCTAAATTATCCGATGTGGATAGCAAGGAAGTTGGGGATGGACATAGATTCTTCTGCCTATCCAGAGTGTTGGATATAAAGCAATGG
>OY787645.1:5000-82500 GCA_963678965.1 Cruciata laevipes
TAATGAAAATAAACTTAACAAAGAAATCAGACGAGGGAATTAAACCATCGAACTAAAAAAAAAAAATCAAAATACAATAACTTAGCAGATCTAAATTTTATAAAAAAATAAATCTAGCTAAACGACAAAATTTATAGAATGTCACCGTTAGTTATTCCTTTCTTTAATCAATAAAAAAAAAACCTCCTATAGCAAGGAATCGCCTTTTAAATCACGTAAAGAAAAAAACCAACCAAATCCATGAAATAAATAGATATACTTTAACTTATCACAATGAATTATATTTGTTGGATAAACTGTTGTCAACATAAAAGGTGCAATTAAAGAATCTACCGCAAAAACAAAAAGAAAGCCAACCGACACAAAAAAACTTATAAAAATTTATTGTATTCAGAATGCATTTCTACTTCTACTGTATATAGATACATATACAAAGCATAAATGCGTGCAAAATGACTAGAACTTTTTAATAAAAAACAAATCATTAATATTAACTAAGTAGAATACGGAAACTTGACCCTATTAGTTTTTTTATAAGTTTTCCTATTATTAGGTATGGAAAAGAGATGCTAAATAAACAGCGGCAAGGGGGGGTGACTTGTATATGACTTTGTATAATGTTTATCTACTCTTTTTTATTCACCCCCCCCCTCCCCCTTTTTAATTTGCTTTATTTTTATTAGTAATTAATTTAATTCACTTTGATTAGGGTGAAGTTCCTTAAAATCCCACGCCTTTTTAAAAAGATCCTGAACGGTTCCTGTAAGTTGAGCACCCCTTTCAAGAAAATATAGAATAGCAGGAACATTTAAATAAGTTTGATTTTTTATCGGATCATAAAAACCCACTTTTTGAAGATCTTTTCCTTCTCTTCGGGATCGAACATCAATTGCAACGATTCGATAGACAGCTCATTGAGATAGATATAGATGAATAATACCCCTCTTAGAAACGTATAGGAAGTTTTCTCCTCGTACGGCTCAAGAAAAAAGAATTTGATCTGAAGTTTTTTCTATGTATACTATGTATTAAAGGGTATATTAAAGTATACAATTCTAAAAAATGACAAAAACATCTTTAAAATTATCAAACCAATTAGACTATGTATTTAAATCTTTTTTCTTCTTTATTCTTGAAAAAAGAAAAAAAGAGATAATTTGTACTCATAACTCAAATTAAATAACTCTTAAATAGCTAAAAAAAAAAAGGTTAGGCAATTTCATTTATTGAGTGGTCTTTACGCCCGCCTTTTCGTTTGTCTCTGCTTTAAAACCTAGATTTGGATTCTAAAACCTGGCCCGGCACTTAGGGAGACGGTGTTTCCTTGTTTTGGGATCCTTTATCAATCATTAGGTTTAGACATTACTTCGGTGTTTCTTAATCCTTTTAAAACGGTAGCAACATACCCCTTCTTTTAGATTTTCTTCTATCCAAGAATCTTACAAACGATGGATTCCCGTGTGATACACTTTGTTGGATCGAAAAAGTTTGATTAATTCCAACCTTATTACTGAAGAATTTTATCAAATAGGATCCTTTCTCTTTTAATATCTAAGAAATATTCATGAAGTTATTTTCCAATTTATTGATTTGCATTAACCCTAGATTCTTGCTCCGAAAAATGAATTAATACGTTCTACTCGAGCTCCATCGTGGACTGTTTTGATTACCAACCGATGTCGAGTCACGAGCACCTTCACTTAAATATTATAAATAATATTTAATTTAATAAATAATAAATTTAAAATAAATTTAATTTAATAATATATAATTTAATAATATATAAATAATAATATAGATTATATATCTATAAAAATATAAAATATCTATAATATATATATCTATATATAATAAATTTATAATAATTAATAAATATATATATAATATAATAGAAAATGGCGGATAAAAGAAAGAATCCACAATGGATCGGGCCCTTCAAGTCGCACGTTGCTTTCTACCACATCGTTTCAAACGAAGTTTTAGCATGACATTCCTCTAATTTTGGAATTGGTATGAAATTGATTCAATTGTGAAATCAGGAATAGTCATCGGTTCAATTATTGTGTATATGTTCCAATCTATACTCTTTATATATTTCTCTATATTCTACTATATTCTAAGAATAAAATAGTATATATATACAATAATATAATATAAATAGATATATTAAATTAATATAATACAAAAATTTTCCGGAAGAAGTTTTAGCAAAAACTCGTTTTAATTTCTAAAGATATTCCTAAAAAAGGGTGGGGTTCCTATCATTAGTTGAAAGTTAAAGAAAAGAGTAACGAATTATTAAGGTACATATTTGATCAGCATAGAAAAAAGAAGTATAAACCCCTTAATTTACAATAAAATTTATTATTAATTGAATAAACTCGATACAAAACAAAGTAGGAAAAAGGTTGTTTTTATATCTATTAAATTAATCCAACAACTCCCTTGTTTTCGTTTTTATTATTCTAAAATTTTTAGTAAAATAAAACACAATGAATAGAATAAACTTTCACTTAATACTTGAGTTTTTTTTTTTATAATACTTAAAATTTTAAGTTTTTTTTTACAGTTCTATATTATATATAAATATATTATTATATAATATAATATATTTATATTATGTTATATTTTTAGTTTATTTTTTAGTTTATTTAATAATCTATTTAAAATTAAATATTAAAACTAAAAAAAATTATAATTATAAGAACTTTAATTTTATTATTAAAATTTTATTTAATCAGAGATTAATTAGATTCATTAAAAGTTACTCCTGTTTCTTATTTTAAGCTAACGGCTACATACACTTATGGCTATTAAGTTTGAGTGAATTTGATTGATATTAAAACAGTTTGAATTCAGAAGAATTCCTAAATAATTAGACTACTTGATTTACTTAATAATCTAAAAATCTAAAGAATAATAAATTCTTGTTGAAAATTCCATTTTTTTTTTTTTTAAATAGATATGCAAGAAGAGGGCTTTTCTAACTAACTTACCTAATCCTAAATAGAAAAAGGGGTGGTTTGAACATACGATCAAAGGACCAATTGGCTTTTTTAAAAAAGTAAACTCTCCTAATCCATGTTCCCACCTTACCTAGATCCGACTAACTAGATTAATTTTGTTTGTGAAAAATAGTATGATTCATAACAGAAAAAAAGAATAAGAACGAAACGCATTTCACCAAAAACTTAACCTTTAATTTAAGCAGAAACTTTTTTTTTCTATTCTAAAAGATACCTCTGGGACGGAAGGATTCGAACCTCCGAATCGCGGGACCAAAACCCGTTGCCTTACCGCTTGGCCACGCCCCATTTAGATTTTTATCTAACGCCAATTAAAGCCTAATATTTATAGCAATTAGTTGTCAACTCTAATTTCAATATCGAGGGGATTCTTAGCTAGTTTTTTGATAGGTATGGATCTAGAATTCAACATCATTTATTGATCATTAGATAAAATTCAATTAAGATATTGTATGAAAGTATGATTTCTTCTATTCTCTTTTGAAAATTGGAGATTTTTTGATCGTATGGGTTCAAAAGAATAATTTTTTGTCAACCTTACTTTTTCCCTTTTACTTCTATCAAAAACTCAATCAAAATACAATTATGTTCAAGAAAAAAATGTATGTTATGCTTAATATCTTTAGTTTGATTTGTATCTGTCTTAATTCTGACCTTTATTCACACAATTTTTTCTTCGGAAAATTGCCCGAGGCCTATGCTTTTTTGAATCCAATTGTAGATATTATGCCAACCATACCTCTCTTCTTTTTTCTCTTAGCTTTTGTTTGGCAAGCTGCTGTAAGTTTTCGATAAGATCTTTAACAATCTCCTAGAAAAGTCATGATTTATTCGAGAAAAAATTCTAACAATTGCTAAGATCAGATAAGTTTTAGAATCGGACCTCCACCCCCGATTCAAACATTGAACTTCTTTGATATTTGATAGTCAAGAGAAATTTGGTTTACCTCGTTTTGTTCTTCTCATTTTTTCATCCCTTCTTCAGTAAAAGTCCTGCAAAATCATATTAAAATTCAAATAATATTAATTAGAAAATTAGAATTAGGGTTTTGGGTAGTATTTAATGGGGATATGAAAGATATTTTGGTTAATGAAAAGCTTTTATTCTAAATTACTTTTTGAAATACAAATTATTTTCGATTTGTTTTCTAGAAAGAGCCGAGTTTTTTGGTATCTAACTAGCATATGAGGTAGAAATTGGAGGATCTATTCTCTTTTTTCAAAAAAAAAATGATTGTGGAGATTTTGTAATGCTTACTCTCAAACTCTTTGTTTACACAGTAGTGATATTTTTTGTCTCTCTCTTCATCTTTGGATTCCTCTCTAATGATCCCGCGCGTAATCCCGGGCGTGAAGACTAAAAGAGATATTCTCTTTTACATTTTCTTAGAATTTTAGGAGTAACTAAGAACAAAATATTTGCAAAATTTGAAAAAAAAAATCAAGTCATTAACGAAAACGGAAAGAGAGGGATTCGAACCCTCGGTACGAATAACTCGTACAACGGATTAGCAATCCGACGCTTTAGTCCACTCAGCCATCTCTCCTAATTCAAAAAGATAATTACTATGTTAGATTAGATTAAACAAAAAGGAAGAAATGTTTCTTTCTTCTATACAACTTTTATCATAAATTTGATTGTTATAAATAACATATTATATTTCTATTTTATATTCAAAGTATATGGACTCGAAAGTTTCAACAATCTAAAAATAAAACAAAACTAAATAAGACCGACAAGACCCTTGCCTTGATTTTGTTCGAAAGGCCCTTTTTATTGCCGCGGGCGGGCCCGGGCAGTCCTTAGCCGGGCCTTTTTTTGTTTCCAACAAATTTCTAGATTCTAGATATAATTATAATATATTTATTTTAATATTCTTATATTTACTAATTTTTTACTATTTAATATATTTTCTAAAATAGAAAATTAAAAAAGAAATAGAATATTCAAGCATAGGGTAGAGTAAAGAAGGACTTTTCGATCCACGAAAACAAAAAAAAAGGGGATCAACAATAGAATTCTATTATGTCCCATTTCCCTATTGGACAAAAGTGCTAGTTTTATGCAATAATTGCATTGTGGCGGGTATAGTTTAGTGGTAAAAGTGTGATTCGTTTTATTAACCCTTTAAGAGTTAAAGGGTCTTTGCTTTCGGTTTGATTGATATTCCGAGCAAAAACTTTATTTGCTATAAAAAAGGATTAAACCCTTTAACTTCTCAATAACATAGTCGAGAAAAATATAGATTCTCGCGATTTCTATCCAACAGTTACTTACTTTGTAAGTAAAGTAGATTATGAAATTGCGAAACAAAATTTTAAAATGGAATTATAGTATTTATTAATACTTGCATAACTAGTAGTAAAAGATCCATGGATGCAGGTAGAAAGTAGGTTTCAAATCGTAACTAAATCTTCGAGTTTTTCTATATGAAAAAAGTAGAAGCAAAATAGCCCTTAAACGATGCCTGTAGTTTACTAGAGACATCAACCTATTGTTTTAGCTCGGTGGAAATCAAACCGCTTTCCTCAGGATCTTCTCAACTAAACTAAAAATAGAGAACGAAGTAACTAGAAAGATTGGTATAATCACTCTCTTCTAGAGGGATCATCTAAAAAGCTATTTGTTTTTTTTCTATTCAGACAAAAAAAGCTGACATAGATGTTATGGGTTAGAATTTTTTTAGAATATTGTTCACATCCATAAAGGAGCCGAATGAAACCAAAGTTTCGGGTTCGGTTTTGAATTAGAGACGTTCAAAATTTTGAGTTGACGTCGACTATAACCCCTAGCCTTCCAAGCTAACGATGCGGGTTCGATTCCCGCTACCCGCTTTTCTTTTAACTTTTTATATTATATACTCTATGTAGTTATTAGATTAATTCGATTAAGATTAGTAGTACTATTAAGGTATGATAGAATATAAAATTCTAGAATACAATTTCAAAAACTATCTCCCAACCAATCTGAGTCTTTTTTTTCAACCAAAGGAGGCGAGGAAAGTCAAAATATGAAAAATCAAAACGAAAAGCGTCCATTGTCTAATGGATAGGACAGAGGTCTTCTAAACCTTTAGTATAGGTTCAAATCCTATTGGACGCAAATTGTTTCCATATTTTAAATAAAAAAGAATTTCGATATAAAGTAAAAACCTTTTGAACAATTTGAATTCAAGACGTTCAATTACTTTTTGAAAACAAAATAAGACAAAAAAAAAGTAAATGATAGATTTTTCATACCTATTCCTGAAGGATAAAACGATCCATTTGCTCCTGAATAGCTTCTTTCAAAAGAGATTGCGCTTCATCGGTAAATGTCTTGGTCGAAGAAATTATTTCTTGGAACTGGGGTTTCTTAGTTTTTACGTAAGTACGTAACTCGACAAGAAATTTCTTTACCTGTCCAATTTCTAATGAATCAAGGTAGCCATTTGTTCCGGTATAAATAGTCATTATCTGCTCTTCCACTGCAAGAGGCGCTGATTGGGATTGCTTAAGCAGTTCACGCAACCGTTGCCCTCTTGCCAATTGATTCTGAGTAGCTTTATCCAAATCAGAAGCAAATTGTGCAAAGGCTTCTAATTCTGCAAATTGTGCCAATTCCAACTTTAATTTACCAGCTACTTGTTTCATGGCTTTAATTTGAGCCGCAGACCCCACTCTGGAAACAGAGATACCCACATTAATAGCAGGCCTGATTCCAGCATTGAATAGATCGGCGGATAGGAAAATTTGGCCATCCGTAATAGAAATTACATTCGTAGGAATATAAGCCGAAACATCTCCCGATTGAGTTTCAACGATTGGTAAAGCAGTCATACTACCTTCCCCTAAACTAGAACTTAATTTAGCAGCTCTTTCTAAAAGGCGGGAATGCAAATAAAAAACATCCCCTGGATAAGCTTCGCGACCCGGTGGTCTTCGTAATAGAAGAGACATTTGTCGATAAGCTTGAGCTTGTTTGGAGAGATCATCATAAATGATTAAAGTATGTTGTTTACGATACATAAAAAATTCAGCTAGAGCTGCTCCTGTATAAGGAGCTAGATATTGTAATGTAGCAGGGGAATCCGCTGTTTCGGCTACGACAATGGTATATTCCATCGCCCCTCTTTCCTGGAAATTGGTTACTACTTGAGCCACCGAAGATGCTTTTTGACCAATAGCTACATAAACACATATTACATTTTGACCTTGTTGGTTGAGAATGGTATCTGTGGCTACTGCCGTTTTACCGGTCTGTCTGTCCCCAATAATTAATTCACGCTGACCTCGTCCTATAGGAATCATTGAATCGATGGCAATAAGCCCTGTTTGTAGGGGTTCATATACGGAACGCCGAGAAATAATACCCGGGGCAGGAGACTCAATTAATCGAGATTCAGAAGAGGAAATTTCACCCCTACCATCAATAGGTTTAGCGAGGGCATTTATAACACGTCCCAAATAACCCTCACTCACTGGTATCTGAGCAATTCGTCCTGTTGCTTTTACAGAGCTTCCCTCTTGTATCATCAAACCATCGCCCATTAATACAACACCAACATTATTTGATTCCAAATTAAGAGCAATGCCTATTGTCCCTTCTTCAAATTCTACCAATTCGCCTGCCATCACCTCATCAAGACCATGAATACGAGCAATACCATCGCCTACTTGAAGCACGGTACCGGTATTTACAACCTTTACTTCTCTATTATAGTGTTCAATGCGTTCCCGAATAATATTACTAATTTCGTCAGCTCGAATGGTTACCATAAGGATTTCGTAATTCTTTATTTGAAACAAAAAAATAATGCCTACTGTAGAAAGACTAATCAGTTATTTCTTTGATCGACCCTAACATGTTAATATTGGCATTAATAGTACGTAAATGTAACTCATTGTTCAAACAAGTATTCAGAATTCCTAGAGCTCTACGTAAGGCTTGTTGAAAAACCCGTTGTCGAACTTGATTAATCGTCCTTTGCTGTTCAAACTGAATAGTTTCATTTTTATAATTTTCTAATTGTTCCAAAATTTTATAAGTTGAATTAATTAAATTCAATTTTTCTCGCTCTATGTCAGAGTATCCATCAACTCGGAACTGATCAGCTTCTTTTTGCACTTGCCGTAAGCGAGCCCGAGCCTTTTCCAACTGTTCAATAGCCCCTTCCCGGAGTTCCTCTGAATTTCGAATAGTATTCAAGATTCTCTGCTTTCGATTGTCTAATAAATCGCTTAATGAAAGTAGATTATCTTTTCATTCATTCATTTTAAAGCTTCCATAATCCCTTCCCGAACCAAACATGAATCTTTCAATTCATTTGGCTCTCAAGCTTACTAAATTCTCATACCTTTTTATAAATGTAATGATAAGCCTATCCTCTCTTCTTTGTTCCAATTCAAAACAAATCAAATATCTAAACTATAAAATATTCAGAGGACTCTTTTGACAAAAATATATAATTGTCAATAAAGTCGTTTCTTTTTTTTTTCAATCCAAAAACTCTTCTTTAGTTATATAGAACACATAGGTCGCCGAGTCAGCATTGGATAAAATGAGTAAAATTCCCACAATTACAATGAGTGCTCTTTAAATCCTTTTATCGCTAGGAGTGTTCTCTAGCGATAAACTGATTCGTTTTGAATCATCTATATCTATATATTACCATAGTTGTAGAAAGAGTACCGTGCTGTATCGAGACTTCAAACAACTTGCTTTAACCATGTTCATGTTCCTATATTATTGGTTGAGAGAGAATCAAAGAGTTTTTTACCAATAAATCACGAAATGCTATAGTTCTTACATCGAATTGAAAAATTTCTTTCGAAGTAATTCGTGAGATCATGCACCCTTTTTTATTATAACTAGCAAAAAAAGGCGCAGCTGGCTGGATCCAGCCTATTCTTGAAATAAACAACCCGCACACACTCCCTTTCCAAAAAAGATCAATACACCAAGTACTACACTTAGATTTATTAGATTTGTTGATAAAATATCGATATTAAACCCGAAACTCCCGGCGGATGGCCAGCGGCTCAAAGAAAGGAAAGAGTCGGTTACATTTTTCATAGTATCTCCTTTATAGATAATAGATAGACTCAAAAATGGAATAGCTTTCTTTTTTATTTATTGCTTTATTTTGGTTTTGAAAAGTATTGGAGTTATGTAAACTAACCGCATTCTTGCAATACTTAAAACCTCCTGACTAAAAATGGGAAGGATGAAAGCGGGTTGGGTCGGTATACCAATTCCTCATCCGCAAATCAGCCCTTCCCGTCTGTTATTTTGTCAATGAATATAGAGGAGTCAAATCTTGCGATCATTCGAAAAAGCAAATGACAAGTCAAAGCTATGTATTTTTTATATTTTTAAGATTAAACAAAAGGATTCGCAAACAAAAGTGCTAATGCTACAACCAATCCATAAATTGTTAAAGCTTCCATAAAAGCTAGACTAAGCAATAGAGTGCCTCTAATTTTCCCCTCTGCCTCAGGCTGTCTCGCAATACCTTCTACAGCTTGACCCGCAGCAGTTCCTTGCCCAACCCCCGGTCCTATAGAAGCAAGCCCTACGGCTAAACCAGCAGCAATAACGGAAGCGGCAGAAATCAGTGGATCCATGATAAGTCCCCTCGTACCAAAAAAAAATGGTTAATGATACAATCACCCAATGAGTTAGAACTTTCTTATTACATTGCTAGGATTTATCCGGTTGAAATAACTAAAACTTCGGGTTCAGGGATTCAAAGAATTGAAATAATAGTATTATTGAATCGTTGGAACTGCTTGAATATCTATATCTCTTTTCCTTTCTATCCACAAACTCATTTAGTTCTTAGTTTCGAACTATAAATTAAATTAGTAAAGTCATGAAATTAAGAAAAAGCATATAAACATATAAACAGTCAAAATTCGAAAGAGGTGGGGGGTAGGCTTACCTTGGAATAACTATCTAAATTCATAGAATTGGGGTATAAATGAACTATATCTAAATATATCTTTAGTTTATTTAGTTCATATATTAAAGTGCATATATAATCAGGCAATATTGACTATTCCACAAAAATGTCTTTATTTCATAATGAAAACAAACCACTCATCTTAACATTCATATAGTCATATAGTATTTGAGAATCTATTACAATTAATAAAACATATGCGGGAGTTGACTTAGTTATAGCCCATTCAATTGCATATACCTACGCTTTCCTAATCAACCCATTTGTTATGAATTCCACTTTTTGGAAATTGTTTCCCCTTCCTTTTTTTGATCATTCTTACACTAGATCAAATCGAAATAGCTAAATTTATTAGTCCAAACCATTAGATAGAAATAACAATATTTGGTTTTGGTTGATCTAAATCTAAGTTCCTGCAATTTTTTATTTATTATATTACTATTTTCATTTGGTCAATCGGTTGACCAAAATCAACCGAAATGGAGAATCTTTTTCTTTCCTTTCACCCTTTGTTTTATTATTTTATTCTATTTTTATTTTTTCTATTATTTTCATATTGATATATTGAATAATGAAATATGGATTGTGGGGTAGGATATGGGACGAGGAGGGATTTTAGGAAAAAGATCTTTTTGTTGATCTCTTTCCTTTTTTAGGCAACCTTATAATAAACTAATTTTTCCATTACTTATAGTCTATGGCGTAGTTGTATATTTCCTAACAAAATTAGCTTGAACTATACGTTCAAAAAAATATATATATCTAAAAAAAAAGATTATTTCAATGATGGCCCTCCATGGATTCACCTATATAAGCCGCAGCTAAAGTTGCAAAAATAAGAGCTTGAATACCACTTGTAAATAATCCAAGGAACATAACAGGTATAGGAATCACTGAAGGTACTAAAGAAACAAGAACAACAACAACTAATTCATCAGCTAAGATATTCCCGAAAAGTCGAAAACTAAGCGATAGGGGTTTTGTGAAATCTTCTAAAATGTTAATGGGTAAAAGTATTGGAGTTGGTTGAATATATTTCCCGAAATAACTTAATCCCCTTTTGCTAAGACCCGCATAGAAATAAGCCGCTGACGTGAGTAAAGCCAAAGCAACTGTAGTATTTATATCATTCGTGGGTGCAGCTAATTCCCCATGAGGTAATTGTATAATTTTCCAAGGTAAAAGTGCCCCTGACCAATTAGAAACAAAAATAAATAGAAACATAGTTCCAATAAAAGGAACCCAAGGGCCATATTCTTCTCCAATTTGAGTTTTACTGATATCACGAATAAATTCAAGAATATATTCGAAAAAATTCTGACCTCCAGTCGGAATGGTTTGTGGATTCCGAACAGCTAGAGCAGCCGAACCTAATAAGATAGCAATTACAAACCAAGAAGTAATAAGGACTTGGCCGTGGACTTGAAACCCACCTATTTTCCAATAGAAATGTTGGCCTACTTCCACACCAGATACATCGTATAACCCTTTTAGTGTGTTTGTTAGAACATTCATATTGACCTCGGAAAAATCAAACTTTAAACAAAATAATTTTGATTCAACATTCAACCATCTCTTTGCCTACTTGAATCGGATATTTTAGAATACCAACTAAGATTTTGAATACTAACCAATCATAAAATATCAACAGTTATTTTTATCTCTTTTTGAAATTCATAAAGCGTAATCTATTATATAAATAGCATAAATCTATGTGGTTTAAGTTATTTATTTTATTATTAATCAAGAGTTTCTTATATAGCTAGAACGGCCCTCACAAATCGCGAACACAAATTTGTTAAGAATTAATCGAATTGAGGCTATAGCGTCATCATTAGAGGGAATCGAAATATCTGCCAAATCAGGGTCACAATTTGTATCGATTAAACAAATTGTTGGAATTCCTAAAGTAATACACTCACGTAGGGTTGTATATTCTTCGTGCTGATCAACGATGATTACAATATCGGGTAACCGTGTCATATATTTAATCCCGCCCAGATATCTTTCCAAATGAGATAACTGTCTTTTTAACATAGCTGCATCTCTTTTTGGAAGACGATTAAGTATTCCTGTTTTTTGTTCCATTCTCAAGTCCCTAAACTTCTGAAGTCTCGTTTCTGTAGTGGACCAATTCGTTAACATACCGCCGAGCCATTTTGTATTAACATAATGACACCGGGACTTTATTGCAGCCCATGCCACTAAATCGGCGGCTTTTTTTTTGGTACCAACAATTAAGAATTGTTTTCTTTGGCTTGCTGCCTCAAAAAGCAAATCACAAGCTTCTGATAAAAAACGAGCAGTTCTCGTAAGATTTGTAATATGAATACCTTTACGCTTTGCAGAGATATAAGGTGCCATTTTAGGATTCCATTTCCTAATACCATGGCCAAAATGAACCCCCGCCTCCATCATTTCTTCTAAATTGATGCTCCAATATCTTCTTGTCATTTCCACCCCCCTTTTTGGAAAAAAAAAGAGATGAGTAACCCTGAAACGGAAATATAAAATTGTTCCGATGGAACCTTCAGCCCTACCGTAGATTATCGGTAGATAGACAACCAAAGCCATTACATTATTCTTTTCTATTCATTCATTTTTCTTTTTTTACTATTAAAAATTTTATGTATTTATTAGACAATCGAATGACCACACTCAATCAAAGGAAGGAATCCTTCCCTAGGACTTAGTAAATCCTCTAAAAGACTGTTCGGATGTATCATGGAAACTCTTTGCAAGCAAAGAGTCAAATAATTTTCTTTGGTGAAATAAAAGATCTCTCATCTCCCTCTCGAATAGATTCTTTTTTTTTGTTTCCAAGGGAATCTTATTATGTTGTTTTGAAGGATGTACTAATCCTTTCACTCCAGTCCCAACAGGTATCATTCCTCCCAAAACGACGTTTTCTTTCAGACCTTTTAACCAATCGATACGCCCCCGAAGAGCAGCTTTTGCTAAAACTCGAGAAGTTTCTTGAAAACTGGCTTCCGATATGAAACTTTGAGTATTGAGAGATGCTCTTGTTATTCCCAGTAAGACAGCTCGGTAACAGATCACTTCTTCGAAAGCTCGACCCATTCGTTCTGCTCGCAACAACCCAATAAGTTCTCCGGGTGAAAAAACATTAGACATTCCATCTTCCGAAATCAACACTTTTGATGTTATTTGACGTACAATAATTTCAATATGTTTATTATGAATCTGCACCCCCTGGGATCGGTAAACTTTTTGGATCTTATTAACCAAAGAGATACGACTTTGAGCTATAGTTAGCTTAGCACCAATCAAGAATCCCCAAGGAATTCCAAGAATTTTTGTTATACATTTGTTCCAACCCTCAATCCTCTTTTCTAGATTCACCGATATTGAATCAATCGAACGAACTTCTAATACCTGTTCCACCTTTGGAAGACCCTGCGTTATATCACCAGATCTTGATTTTTCATATATAAATGTAACTAAGATATCTCCTTCAGAACGGATTTCCCCATAATGTCCATGAACAGTTGCTCCTGGGGTGGCCAAAAAAGGCTTAGCTGATCGTATTACTACGGAGTCGACTTGAACAAATATAACTTGACCCGACTTTAGGTGTGTTCTTTTTTTGGCTATACACACATTTGTACAAATAAACTGTCCAAGACTTATTATTGTAGATGTCTCTTTAAAATAACAATAATTATGACAGAAAAAATACCAATTCAAATGGAATGGATTCAAAATAATATTATTAGATGTACATGGGTCCTGATTATAAATTTTCCCATTTTCATCCATTGAATAATATTTAATTACTTGAAAGGTCTGTTTAAAATTATAAAGTTGCAAATAGTTAATTACAAAAATATGATTATGAGTTAGTAAATCGGAAAATGAATAACAATTCCCAATTGGATAGACTGATCCTAAAGGGCCCAGGGAATTCCTAATTAGATTTTTTTTAATTGATTCGTTTACTCTATTCTGATATTTTACACGGGTGAATGGGTCCATTCGAGAACAATTGGATGATAACAAAATTATCAATGATTGGAATTCCTTAGTTTTATTCAACAACGTATGAATAGTTCCTTGACTTGGGTTAAGTAATTGTTGAATTCTTACCTTAGAATAGAAAAATTTGGAAGAAAATGGATTGATATTGGTGCAATCTGATCCATTATCAAAGAGCAATCCCGAACCTGGAGAATCCTTCCTTTTTCCAATATCCGAAATAGGGGATTTCATTAAGTCGATTCTTAGGAAATGTCGAATTAAACCATTTGTCCTTATTTCAATAAAAGACGCACGGATTTCTTTGCTCGACGAATTTTTTTTTTTTTTTTCTTTATCCCAATTCAATACTAAACAAGTACGGACTAATTGAATACTTGTATCAAAAACCCCTCGAATCGGTTTGCCGTTTCCATAAAGGATGTAATTTACAACTCGAAGTCGTACGTTGTCCCTTTCCTTCAACAGATCGGGAGGGAAAAGTGTTGCTACATTTACACCGTCCATTAGTTCATATATGACGACAGGTCGAACCAAAATAAAAAAACCCTTTTTGCTAGGTGTAATCCGTTGGACATAGATCCAATTTTTTAAATTTTTGGAATTTCTTTTTCCGGTTCCTGGTGGTATCGGTATCAAAACACCGCTATGTCGGGATATCTTATCTGTCTCTCCAGGAAAATGGATATCTCCAGAAAATATTTTCAGTTCAATTCTTTTTTTTTTCCTATCTACGCGAACCAACCCCCCTCCCCGGCTTCGTATATTTAAAGCTATTTGTGTATCTACCCCAACGATACTATTGTTCCGTACCATTATGGAAGAAGATCCGGGTAAGATATGCACTTCTTCAGGAATGAAAAAAAATCGATCTACTTTCATTTCGGATTTTGACTTAAATTCCTTAACTCCTTTATATTCAATCAAATCTTCCTTTTTGGCGATTGACTGCATTTCGATAGTCCCATATTTTGTAATTCCCGAACTCTTTCTTCGATATCGAGGATCATCAAAATAAGAAAGAATACTATTTCTACGAAAAATACCATTTAAGGGAATTTCAATCGAGATACCGAAAGTGGATATTAATTCGTTTTCGTGTTCATGAATCGGTTGAAGTGGCATAAGAAATCTATTTCGTCGCCTCTTTGACAATAAATCAGAATTTTCGCGTAGAATGGCCGAATATAGGAGATTACAATGACCAGCACATAGGATTCTATTAAAGTCTAAATAATTCCGAATGTTCTCTTTTTTTTTACAAAAAAAATCCGAACTAAAGAATTTGTACCTCCTAGGGGCATTATTTACTGATAGTTTGAGAGAAAGAGAATCCGCGTTCGTTTGATCTTGATCTTTGTGAAGCGAAAGAGAGACTAGACTCGATCTGCACGGACTTCCCAATAATATCCATAAATGACTTGTTTTTGGTAATAAATGAATATTACCATACGTAAATTCAGGTGCATGATACACGTCGGTACTCCAATGCATTTCGCCATCTGAGTCAGAATAAATATGTTTTCGAACTTTCTCCTTAAAATTCAAAGTGGATATTCCTGCCCGAATCTCAGCAATAACTTGTTCTGATTCTACATATTGATTGTTTTGAATTAAAAGAAAACTCTTTGATGGAATATTAACATTATGTATAATATCTTCACTCGCAATAGTTACATACAAGTCCGTAGAGCATAGAAAAGCAGGATGTCCGTGGCGTGTACGTGTTGGATGAACTAAATCCTTATTGAATTTAATTTTTCCATTATAAGGAGTTCTCACATGTTGCGCAGTACCTCCTGTGAATACTCCGCCGGTATGAAAGGTTCTTAATGTTAGTTGAGTACCCGGTTCTCCAATCGATTGACCTGCAATAATACCTACGGCTTCTCCCAATTCAACCAGGTCGCCATGAGTAGGACTCTGGCCATAACAAAATCGGCAGATCCAAGATGTACTCCTGCAGGTAAAGGGGGTTCGAATAGGTATTGTTTCCGCGCGAAAAGTTATGAATCGGTTGACAAGCCCAACCCCAATGTCTTGATTTCTAGTGGCAATACATCGCTGATCCATATATATATCATCTGCTAATACACGACCTATTAATGTTTGAATAAAAAACCGTTCGGGCATCACCCCATTCCGAGGACTCAGAGAAATAGCGCGGGTAGTGCCGCAATCTGTTCGACGTACAACAATGTGTTGTACTACTTCAACAAGTCTGCGTGTCAGATATCCGGCATCAGATGTCCGTACAGCAGTATCCACAACCCCCTTACGGGCTCCGTAGCAAGAGATTATATATTCTGTTAAAGAGAGCCCTTCCCGTAAATTGCTTTGAATAGGTAAATCAATCATTTGTCCTTGAGGATCCGACATTAATCCTCTCATACCTACTAATTGATGTACCTGAGATACATTTCCTCTAGCGCCTGAAAAAGACATTATATGAACGGGATTTAAGGGATCAGTCATCCTAAAATTTGGATTCATCTCCTGTCGCAAATATTCACTTGTAGCATACCAGATTTCAATGGATTGACGTAATTTTTCTACTGCATGTACATTCCCAGAATGGTGGTGTTTTTCAAAAATTAAACTTTGTTGTTCAGCATCTTGAACTAGGCATCCCTTTGAAGGTATTGTTAAAAGATCATCAATTCCTAATGAAATAGATGTAGCAGTAGCTTGTTGAAAACCCAGGGTTTTTACTTGATCCAGGATGTGCGATGTATATGCCATTCCAAAGTGATCTATTAATCGACTAATAAGTCGTTTCATGGCAGTTCCATCGATCGCTTTATTGTGAAAGACCAGATTGGCCCGTTCTGCCATAAAGTACCTCCATATTCGGCTGAGTGGGATTCTACAATGGGTTAGGGTCAGTGATTGAAAAACTTCCTTTTTTTTTTTGATTTTGATTCGGATAGAAATTTTAATTCCGGAACTCTAATCTCAGCGGAACCGCGGAAATGGAGGTATCCGCGGTATCATAGAATTCCTAAGTAGCATATGAACAGGCGCGAGAAAAGCCCTGTATTGCTTCTTCCATTTTTCGATAAAGAAAAATCTGACCAACAGTGGTTCGAATGTATAGAAAAATAATTTGTTTTTTTTTTATACTTCGTACTATTAGATAGTGTCCATAAATCTCATAATAAGTCCCTAAACATTCATAGTGAATTTCGACGGGAATTTCTCTTGAAGCAATAATACGTCGGTCCAGCCGCCACCGGAGCCACAAAGGACTATCTAAATGGATTCGTTTCCGACTATAAGCCTCAATTGCATCATAGGAATTACAAAAAAAAGGTTCTTTCGTATACTCATAATTTTTATTGGCACTTCTTTTATTTTCATCCTTGCTACGATTCTGTGGATTATATTTCATTACACAAATACCTCGACGATTCCCACTCGTTAATACATAGAGCCCCATAAGCATATCTTGGGTTGGTACGGAAATGGGATCCCCAATAGCTGGAGACAAAAGATTCTGATGAGAAAACATAAGTAAACGCGCTTCCGCTTGGGCTTCCAACGATAAAGGTACATGAACAGCCATTTGATCCCCGTCAAAATCTGCATTGAATCCCTTACAAACTAGTGGATGCAAACAAATAGCACGTCCTTCCACTAAAATGGGTTGGAATGCCTGTATACCCAATCTGTGCAAAGTAGGTGCTCTATTGAGCAATACAGGATGTCCCTGCATAACTTGCTGAAGTATTTCCCATACAATGCTTTCTTTTTCCCGAATTTTATTCTTAGCAACTCCTATGTTAGAAGCAAGACGTTGTCCAATTAGACCACGAATTACAAATGTCTGGAAAAGTTCTATTGCCATTTCTCGAGGTAATCCACACTGATGTAATGAAAGTGACGGTCCAACAACAATAACGGACCGTCCTGAATAATCGACTCGTTTGCCAAGCAGAGTCTCTCGAAATCTTCCTTCTTTACCTTCAATTACATCGGAAAATGACTTGTAAACTTTATTATGACCGTCCTTCGTTGGTTGACCACGTCGAATTCCATTATCAAGAAGTGTATCGACGGCTTCTTGGACTAATTTTTCCTGGCACATTACCAATTCTCCTGGCGTAGATCTATTTGTTGTTAATAGATCGGTAAGAGTGTTGTTCCGGTAGATAACTCTTCTATAGAGTTCGTTAATATCCGAACTCATTAGCTTACCCCCATCTATCTGAATTATGGGTCTCAATTCAGGAGGAAGAACTGGTAATAGACACAAAACCATCCATTCTGGTTCTATATTTGTTCGAATAAAATGCTTTGTCAGTTCCATACGCCGAACCAAAAAATCCTTTCTTCTTCCTACTTTTCGATCTTCCCAGTCATTTCCCGTGGGACCTTCTTCGCCTAATTCTTTCCATTCTACTAATGAATTTTCTAGAATAATTCGTAAATCTAGATCGGCTAATTGTTCTCGTATAGCAATCGCACCGGTAGACATTTCTCGATTTCGAAATGTATAGAAGCCCTGGGTAGTAAAAAAAAGCGGGATACTGTATTTCCAAGATTGGATTTCATATTCGAATAAACCTCGTAATCGTAAGAAAGTGGGTTTTTTAGCTATGGGCCTAGCAAAAGAAAAATTGGGATAGAATCCTATAGGATATCCCCCCCTAAAAACCGGACGTGAAAATTTCCCCTCATCCGGCTCAAGTAGGTCCACCAAATAAAGAAAGGAGTTCTCTCGAGAAAACTTCCAAACAAAAGGATCTACTCCTTACTCAAGTTTTTAGCTTTTTTTCTTAATTCTTTAGTCAATTACGATTGAATAAATGAAAAAGTGAAAAGTTCTTGAGTAGTCTACCTCCCTTATAATTTCTACTGATGAATATCTTAATTTCATTCTTACTAATTTAGTAATTATAATTAAGGGATTAACTTCAAATTCATAAGAGATTGACTTGTCTATGTGCTGTTCTATTAGATCTTTTAGGTCCCGACTTCAACTCGATGGTTGTGCCATGCACGATATCCCTACAGTCTACATGCGATGAATAGACTCCTGCAACCATGACATATTTACTTCCTTGAACATAAATTATTTCCAAAAGATAGGAAAAAAGTTAATTCTACAAAACAAAAAAGTCTTTTTTACGAGGTACAAAGAGAAATAGGAATTTCTATTTATTTGTTACGAAACTGACCATAGACCAATTGCCCTTTTCTTTTATTTGGGAGTATTGACTATACCCCTAATTCTGAGCTTCATGTTACTCCTCTCAAGCGACGTGTCAGATCTAGGGCATCCCAATTAGATTCGACGGAATGACAGTTTCTCATTTGGAATCTGTAAAATCAGCATTTTGATCAAATCACACATCGCAATAGACTAGACCTTCTAATTCTTTAAGGGATTTATCTAAAAGATTCGCAATATAACTAGGAAGACGTTTTAAATACCATACATGGGTTACTGGGCATGCGAGTTTGATGTAGCCCATTTGATACCTTCGTATACGAGAATCAATAAATTCAACACCGCATTTCTCGCAAAATTTTGGGTCGTCTTTTTCCTCTCCGATTACGCGATAATTTCCACAAGCACAAATTCCACTTTTAATAGGTCCAAAAATTCTTTCACAAAATAATCCATCCTTTTCCGGCTTATTAGTTTTGTAATGAAAAGTATAGGGTTTTGTCACTTCTCCGACTATCTCTCCATTAGGTAGTATTTTAGTGGCCCAAGCACTTATTTGTTGAGGAGAAACCGATCCAATTTGGAGTTGTTGATGTTTATACCTATCGATCATAGAAGAGAAATGCTGATTCATTCCGATTAAGCTTCCTTCCTCTGAATCTGGAAGTTTCTCTCAGATACAAGGAAATAATTCAGTTCCAGAGCTAAAGATCGTAGTTCTCGAACGAGTAATCGAAAAGATTCTGGGGTACCCTCGGGATTAGGTATTGTTTCTCCTATAATTGTAGTACCAAGTACTTCCTGGCGAGCTCTAATATGGTCAGATTTATAAGTAAGCATTTCTTGTAAAATATGAGCAACACCAAAACCTTCGAGAGCCCAAACCTCCATTTCTCCTACACGCTGCCCCCCCCGCTTTGCCCTTCCTCTAAGGGGTTGTTGTGTAACAAGTGCATAATGTCCACTTGAACGGCCGTGGATTTTATCATCAACTTGATGAATTAATTTTAAAATATAAGGCTTTCCTATTAAAACGGGCTGTTCAAAAGGATTCCCCGCCCTGCCATCAAATATTCTACTTTTTCCCGGGTATTCAACTTCAAATACCCACGGATTCGCCGTTTGCTTACTAGCTTGATATAATTCAGAAAACACCAGTTTTCTCGAAGCTTCTTGTTCATATCGCTCATCAAAGGGCGATATTCGATAATGCCTGTTTAACAGGTTTCCGGCTAACCCAAGTGAACATTCAAATATCTGTCCGACATTCATCCTTGAAGGTACTCCTAACGGATTAAATACCATATCAACAGGTATTCCATCTTCCAAATAGGGCATATCTTGTCTAGGCAAAATTTTGGAAATAATACCCTTATTTCCATGTCTTCCAGCTACTTTATCGCCTACTTTAATATCACGTTTCTGTAAAATATATACACGAATCGTTTCTGGATTATAACTGGAACCCCCCTTCTTGTGTATCCATCTGACATCAATAACCCGACCCCTAGCGCCTATAGGTAGTTTTAGACACGTTTCTTTTGAAGTAGAGACCTGAATGCCAAGGATAGCTCGTAACAGTCTATCTTCTGGAGCATACGACGACTCTTTCATCACCTGGGGCGTTAATTTTCCTACTAAAATATCACCCGTCTCTACCCAAGACCCAAGCATCACAATTCCATTTTTATCTAAATTGCGGAGTAAATGGGCTTCTAAATGGGGTATTTCGTTAGTGACCCTTTCGGGACCTTGGTTTGTAACATGGATCTGAATTTCATATTTCCGTATGTGAAAGGAAGTATAAATATCTTCATATACCAAACGTTCACTAACGAGTACTGCATCTTCATAATTGTAACCTTCCCACGGCATATAAGCTACTAATATACCTTTCCCCAAAGAAAGTTCTCCACCAACCGTAGCAGCGCCGTCAGCTAAAATTTGCCCCTTTTTAATGCATTTACCCCGACGAGCCTGTGGTTTTTGGTGCATACAAGTGTTTTTGTTCGAGCGTTGATACTGATCTAATAGAATGCTTAGAGTACCCCCATTACCCGATAAAACTATTTTGTCCGTATCCGTATAAACGACCCTTCCCTCGCGTTCGGCTATATAAAGAGCCCCGGAATCTAGAGCTGCTTGTCGTTCCAACCCAGTTCCAACAATGCATTTTTCGGACCTAGAAAGTGGAACTGCTTGACGTTGCATATTTGAACTCATTAAAGCTCTATTAGCATCGTTGTGTTCGATAAAAGGAATGAGCGAAGCTCCAATAGAAAAATATTGGAAGGGGAAAATACTTCTAAGATGAACCCTTTCCCACGCAATAGTCAAGAAGTCTTGACGGTATCGAGCTGGAACAACTTGCTCTTCCTGAAGATTCCGATTTAAAGCCAAAGAATTTCCCGCAGCTATCGTAAAGTATTCATCTCTACCCGGCGATAAAAAAAGCATTCGTACCCCTGTCGATCTCTCAGAAATTTCATAAAAAGGGCTTTCTAGAGATCCCCACGGACCTATCTTCGCATGAATTGATAAGGATCCAATAAGTCCAACATTGATTCCTTCAGATGTATCAATTGGACAAATACGCCCATAGTGACTGGAATGAATATCTCGTATCCGAAAACTAGCAGTTCGCCCTGTTAGTCCCCCAGGGCCCAAATAACTCAACTTTCTCCCATGAACTATTTGTGTCAATGGATTGGTTCGATCCAAAACTTGAGATAGGGGGTGTAAACCGAAAAAAGACTCAAAAGTAGTTGTTAATGCAGTTGAAGTTACCAAATTTTGGGGTGTTGGTATCAATTTATGTCGAATTGCTCCACATATAGTTCCGCGAACCGCATTTTCTAAACGAACCAGAGCCAACCCAAATTGATCTTGTAAAAGATCTGCTACAGAACGAATACGTTTATTTTTCAAATGATTCATATCGTCAACCGTGCCCATTCCAAATTTCAGTCCAATCAAACGATCTGCGGCTTCCAATATATCTCGTGGTAACAAAAAGGTATTGTTCTGTGGTATATCAAGGTTTAGCCTTCGGTTCATATTTCGTCGACCAACTCTTCCTAATTCACATCTTTGTTGAAAGAATTTTTTTTGTAATTCTTTACATAAGGATTCAGAAAATACCGGATCTCCACCTACACAAGCAAATTGTTCATAAAACGCTAAAATGGCATTTTCTTTTGACCCAATTTTTTTTCTCTCCTTATCGTTCAGAAAAGACAAAAAAATTTCAGGATACCAAACATTTTCTAGAATTTCTCTTAGATTCAAACCCATAGCTGATAATAGAACTAGAATAGATATTTTTTGTTTCCTACTTACACGGGCCCAGATTCTTGCTTTTATATCAATCTCTAATTCTGATCTTCCTCCCCAATCTGATATTATAGTACCAGTATATACCGAAATTCCGTTATGGTCCAATTCTGACCGATAATAAATACCGGGGCTTTGCAATATTTGATTAATCAAAATTCTATATATTCCATTTACTATAAAAGTTCCTAAGGAATTCATTAGAGGAATGTTTCCAATAAAAATTGTTTGTTCTTGCATATCCCTGCCGATTTTCCAAATTAATCCTGCGGATACATATAATTCAGAGGAATATGTTAATAATTTATATACAATATCCTTTTCCTTTATCAACGGTTCTACCAGTTGGTATGTCTCCACAAATAATTGAAATTCTATTTCTTGATCTGTGTCTTCTATTTTTGGAAATTTCGAAAGTTCTTCCATCAAACCCTGATCAATAAACCTACAAAATCCTTCAAATTGTATCTGATTTAATCCAGGTATTGTAGACATTCCCTCAGTTCCATCCCCTAGCATTTTTAATTTCCCATTTATCAAAAAATCCCACTATTGGTTCATTCTTCACCAAATTTTTAGAAATGATCTAGCAATGATGGAATTTATATTCTGTTTACTGAATCACATGAAATTTTACTGAACTCCATATCTCGAATAGAATGTATGAAATACGTATGAATGAAGAAAAAAAGAATTTTCTACGTTAATTGAAATTTGGAACGGATACAAATTGAAAGGAATTTTTAAAACAATTCGAGAAAAAAATTGTCCACTTAATCTTAATTAAGGTTAAGTTATAGAATTTTGGAGAGAATATCAAACAAAAAAATGATTGAATTTCTATCATTCTCATTATTATGATATTACATATATGAAGTTTCTAATAGAAAATCTAAATAGAAGAGCTATTTATTTATTTATTAAAGACGTATGTAGATATTAATATCCGTGTTCTCCTTTTTTATGTATTGATGTTCCTATTTTAAACAGCCTGGTTTGTGCTAAAATCTAAAATATAAAATTTTTATTCAACTCTGAGCTATGAAAATTTTCTGAGAATTTCTTCTCATATATTAGAATTAAAATAGAATAAATAAAAAATTTAAAATAAAGAAATCAAGTTGGGGTTTACATATACTTATAATTGTTGCTATAATTGAAATTGAGAAGGGTTTTTAAACTCAATAGTAATGTATCAATTTATATATGTTTTTATGTCATTAAGAAAAGAAAAAAACTTTGAGATTAAATTAAAATTGTTCCTGCATTTCCAAGAAGTTAATGGTTCAAATTTGTTTCACTTTTGCGAATGAAAACAGACAGACTAGAACGCGGTAAAGGTTGGTTATTTTGAGATACTCTACAGGGGCGTATCAAATCCAACGGAAAGCTAAGAGTTTCTTTTAGGAAAAAAGGGATTAAAAAAAGTACCCCCCGACGCACCGCGTGTACACATACAATAAATAATAAATACAAGAAAAGTGAGTGCAGTAATACAGGATATATTTCATATTTCTCTAATTTTCTATCGTTTTGGCGGCATGGCCGAGTGGTAAGGCGGGGGACTGCAAATCCTTTTTCCCCAGTTCAAATCCGGGTGTCGCCTAATCAACAAAAGGTGTGAAATCAATCCTACTTTTGTGTTACTAATAGAACTCGCCAAAATTTTATCATAGAAGCAGAAAAAAGGAGCTCTTGATACTTATTCGAAACAGGCGAGTAGTGGTTTTCAAAAAAAGTGTAAATGTAAATAAATCGAGGATTCAACGATATATTCTAACCGTATAAAAACTTCGGGATTCTCTTGACCTCCAATAATCAATTGGAAATAATTTTTTTTCGGCAACCTCAAATCAAGAATATATTATCTCTCTAGTTTTTCACAAAGATAGTTGAAAAGGGTTATGCATTCGATCAAATACACAATTCGATATTTATTTATCTTTTTATGCTTTTTACTTATGAGTATCAATAGCCAAAAAGGCCTTATTTTTCCGACATGTTTTCCATTAGTAACGTTTGCTAGAGATGTTACTACGTATTTTGCTTTATATTCATCTTTTATTTAATGTTTAATGTTTCGAAACCGTCTAGGAATTTGTCATTAAATGAGTTCGTTTAGTAGAAGTTAATTTAGTAAATTGGGATATCAATATTATTCGGTCCGAATCCTTTTTTGACTCTGCACCATGGATTCCACTATACTAAATAGTATAGAGGAATAGAACAATTTAATTCCTTCATATTTTGAGAGATCCTATTTATATAGATAAGGGGACATAATTCACATGGATATAGTAAGTCTCGCTTGGGCTGCTTTAATGGTAGTCTTTACATTTTCCCTTTCACTTATAGTGTGGGGAAGAAGTGGACTCTAGGAGTATTACTAATTAATCAAACTGTATCAATTGTTTTCTAGATCGTTCTGCAACACGTTTTGCACTATTTAAAACGAAAAAATATTTTTAATTCCATTCGATTCCGAGGGAGTAATCCATTATATCACACTTTTTCAATCAAACAGATATTTCACCAACTCCTATCTTTGATCTTTGTATTTCGATAAGTATATATGCCTTTTCGATGAATTCTATTAATAGGAAAAGTGTTATACACATAGACATCGTGGTTGTCGAACGAGATATTATACATAAGAGAACCTTCACTCGGATGAGTCCCATATTACACACTTACTACTTGCTTTAAGATTTATAAAACTGTATTTTATTATACATTATTATATAATTATATATTATAAAGTAGACCTTTACACATTCTACACTCTAATAGATAGACCATAAGGTCTATCTATTAGAATACTACCCCGACCAGAATTAGCTTATTCCCTTTATTTTTAAGACGCTAAAATTGGAATACCCCTTTTTTTTTTAGATAAGAACTTAAACTTAGAAGTCAAGCTTAATTCCAATTAATTTTTTTCACTGACTGTTTTTACGTAAATTATAAGTAGAAAGGCCGTAGGAACTAGAATGAATAGCACAGTAGCAATAAAAGCAAGAATATTTACTTCCATAATCTTTTTTTACTTCACAATAACTCGGGATTTAATCCCCTAGAGATCATAAACCTTTCGAATCAATTACCTCTCAATGTTTTGAAATAAGATCCATAAAAATCCGTCGTCAAAAACGGAAGAGTATAACATAGGGATTTTTTTATCCGTACCGAACCCCAACTTTGGTTCCGTTCTTTTTTCTATAACGTACCTTGCATTTTTTCATGTACAATCATCTGATCAAGTATCATCAGACCACCCCTCTACTTCGATTAGTTACAACTAAATAAAATATAAATAATATATACATATATATTAGTTTAGTCTATTCCAGGTATCTGGAATAATCGAAAAAAGAGACTTGGAATACTTAGTATAATGCTACCAATAATTGTACTAAATACGCCCGTTATCCTCCCAAAAAGGGAAAGAAAAAAAGAACCCTTTTAAATTTGGGAAAAATATTTTGCCCCCGGCTCCCCTTTCATAGTCATAGAAGGTAATAGATGGATTGGATTGATTGATGTATTTTTATTGGATCCGCCGGGACTGACGGGGCTCGAACCCGCAGCTTCCGCCTTGACAGGGCGGTGCTCTGACCAATTGAACTACAATCCCAATGAAATAGGGGATCTAGCAAAGATTTTTAGTCTTTTTTATCTCCGTATCGAGTATTTATGAAGGGCGAGGGGGTTGTTAACTCTCGTGAGAAATTGACGAATTGTTGGGCCGAGCTGGATTTGAACCAGCGTAGGCATATTGCCAACGAATTTACAGTCCGTCCCCATTAACCGCTCGGGCATCGACCCAGGACGAATCCCTTTAAAGCAAAACTTTTTGGTAATCCACGATTAACTTTCTTTCGTAGTATCCTACCCCCAGGGGAAGTCGAATCCCCGCTGCCTCCTTGAAAGAGAGATGTCCTGAACCACTAGACGATGGGGGCCTACTTGTATAACCGCCATCATACTATGATCATAGTATGATCCGTTTTTTAAAATTGTCAATACTAAGGTGTAGAGAATTTTGGGGTGATTCGTCACTGAGGAATTTTTCATTCTAATCACCACTCAGTGCTCTAGATTCGATATATATATATTAAGTATTTATATTTAATTATTTAATTTATATTTAGAAGTATTTAGATAGAGTAAGATATAGTATTTAGTCTAATATAAAAAATAGAAAATAAAAAACGAAAATAATAAAAAGGATAGGATTTTATCGTGGAGTCATTAGTTTAAAAGGGGTGGGATTTAGTTTTATTTCTTTCTCTTTCAGTCTTCCGTTCATTCAGTGTTAAAATAATAAATTCTTAATCTCATATTAAATAAAACAGGAAATTTAGAAACAATAAAATTAGTAACCGGGATCCAGAAAATAAAGTTTTTAAAATCTTTTTCATTTTGTTCAGGGAACAAGCCAAGTAGAATCTCTTCATCACACGATTCGTCGAAATATCTTGAAATTGATATTTCAATCGAATTGGTAAGTGTACATGTAAGTGAACTTTATTCTGTATGGGAATAAATTCATTCAAGAAAAGAAAACAGGTTCAATTTTCAAACAATTTATTGCACTTTACCCTAGACTTGCGCGGCAAATATACTTATTATTATTTGAAACTGAACCATCAACATGAACCACCAATCAACTACTATGAGTCTACTGCATGTACTATATAGACAGATATTTTTTAAATTTTATCTAGCTTTTTATCTAGCTATAGGATATAGCCTTTTTATCAATATAGCAATCTGTTCAGGAATTCATCAAATAGTAACTAAGCCCTTTTAACTCAGTGGTAGAGTAACGCCATGGTAAGGCGTAAGTCATCGGTTCAAATCCGATAAGGGGCTCTGATTTTTTCCTAAACCTCCAAGCATAACATTCGTATTTGAAATGAAGGAAGAATACAGATATTAGTATTCTGTATTTGTAAAAACCAAGTAACTGACGGGATAATAGAGTCTTTTTCTACTAAGTTAGAGTCTACTAGTTATAAAGTTAAGTATTTATTCAAAAAATTTGAATTATTTTATTATTATAAATATTGATTGATGATTAATTGATTAAGTTACTTCTTGAATAACCAAACCAGATATTCCCATTTTACACTCTTACCAAAAAAAACCATTCCATTGTAAAGATTTTTAATGAACAAAAAAGAAAGTGGATCTGACCCATTGAATTATTACTATATCTGCTATTCTGATAGTAAAATCATAATCATATAGATATCAAATTAGAAGACTTAACTTTTTCCTTTCTTTCTTTTTTTGACTCCTCAAGAATTTGTCGATATTTCCGCTTAACTCTTCTTATTTCTATATTTATTCTAATTGTTCTATCTACTATGCTATATATATATATATATATATATATATTATATATATATAATATATATAACAATTAACAATAAATTTTTAACAATTAACAATAAATTTTGATTCTGTTCCTCCACAGGGAGGGGCTTATTTCAAGTCACCAGATAAGCGTAAGATAAAAGTTATTTTCACTATATTATCTTTTATCTATCTTTGATTACAGATAAAAACTCCTTTCTGTCTATAGTCTATATAAGTATCTATATTTCTAAGTATTTATATTTCAATGTCATAGTTATCATATCTAGGTTTCGTGTACCAAACCCTACCATGTATCAAATGTTTTGCATCGTATATTTTTCGTTTGAAAGTGTGCTGGGTGCGAGGAAGATAATTTCATTAGTAGTCTCCTATTTTTTCTTAAATTTGAATTTAAGTAAAAATATAAATTATGTTTTTTCTTTTTTTGAAGTGGTTTTCAACAAGGAAAGACAAAGAAAAGTAACAAAGAAGACACTAAAGAAACTCAAAAAATACGTTACTTTTTTAAAAGAAACGAGAACTCTCTTTCCTTTTCGCAATCTAATGAACAAGATCTAATAATAACATTAATTAATGGAACAGGAGGGTGGGGTGGGTGTAAGAATCGATTGGGAGTAACGGGGGGGTTGATTATTTCTTGAACTGTTCTTTGAAAAGATATTCATCTACCTGATTGACAAGCCAAGCCATAAGAAGACAATTTGAGGTTTATATACTAGTTATTTAGTAGCAATAAAAAAAGGAAATTTTCGGGTCGAGTTTATAGAACAATCAGGGATTGTTATCTTCGAAACTCATTTGATTGGGGTGGGATAGTACAAGAGAAATGATGCAGAAATGATCGAATCTTCGAATGCCCCTAAAACGATATGAGGTGTTCGGAAATGGTCGAAGTAGTTGAATAGGAGAATCACTATGACTATAGCCCTTGGTAAATTTACCAAAGACGAAAAAGATTTATTTGATATGATGGATGACTGGTTACGTAGAGACCGTTTCGTTTTTGTAGGCTGGTCCGGTCTATTGCTCTTTCCTTGTGCCTATTTCGCTTTAGGGGGTTGGTTCACAGGTACAACCTTTGTAACTTCATGGTATACTCACGGATTGGCTAGTTCCTATTTAGAAGGCTGCAATTTCTTAACTGCGGCAGTTTCGACCCCTGCTAATAGTTTAGCACATTCTTTGTTGTTACTATGGGGTCCTGAAGCACAAGGGGATTTTACTCGTTGGTGTCAATTAGGTGGTTTGTGGACTTTTATCGCTCTCCACGGCGCTTTCGGATTAATAGGCTTCATGTTACGTCAATTTGAACTTGCCCGATCTGTTCAATTGCGACCTTATAATGCAATCGCATTTTCTGGCCCAATTGCCGTTTTTGTTTCTGTATTCCTAATTTATCCGCTAGGTCAGTCCGGTTGGTTCTTTGCACCTAGTTTTGGTGTAGCAGCTATATTTCGATTCATACTTTTTTTTCAAGGGTTTCATAATTGGACATTGAACCCATTTCATATGATGGGGGTTGCTGGTGTATTAGGCGCTGCTTTACTCTGTGCTATTCATGGTGCTACCGTGGAAAATACTTTATTTGAAGATGGTGATGGTGCAAATACATTCCGTGCTTTTAACCCAACTCAAGCTGAAGAAACTTATTCAATGGTCACTGCTAACCGCTTTTGGTCTCAAATCTTTGGGGTTGCTTTTTCCAATAAACGTTGGTTACATTTCTTTATGTTATTTGTACCGGTAACTGGTTTGTGGATGAGTGCTCTTGGCGTAGTCGGTTTGGCTTTGAATTTACGTGCCTATGACTTCGTTTCTCAGGAAATTCGCGCAGCGGAAGATCCGGAGTTTGAAACTTTCTACACTAAAAATATTCTCTTAAACGAAGGTATTCGTGCTTGGATGGCGGCTCAAGATCAGCCTCATGAAAACCTTATATTCCCTGAGGAGGTTCTACCACGTGGAAACGCTCTTTAATGGAACTTTAGCTTTAGCGGGTCGTGATCAAGAAACCACCGGTTTCGCTTGGTGGGCCGGAAATGCCCGACTTATCAATTTATCCGGGAGATTACTAGGAGCTCATGTAGCCCATGCTGGTTTAATCGTATTCTGGGCCGGAGCAATGAACCTGTTTGAAGTGGCTCATTTCATACCAGAGAAACCTATGTATGAACAAGGGTTAATTTTACTTCCCCACCTAGCTACTCTAGGTTGGGGGGTAGGTCCTGGGGGAGAAGTTATCGATACTTTTCCGTACTTTGTATCTGGAGTCCTTCATTTAATTTCCTCTGCGGTTTTGGGCTTTGGTGGTATTTATCATGCACTTCTGGGTCCTGAGACACTTGAAGAATCTTTTTCATTTTTTGGTTATGTATGGAAAGATAGAAATAAAATGACCACAATTTTAGGTATTCACTTAATCTTGTTAGGTCTAGGTGCTTTTCTTCTAGTATTGAAGGCTCTATATTTTGGGGGCGTGTATGATACCTGGGCTCCGGGAGGGGGGGATGTAAGAAAAATTACCAATTTGACCCTTAGCCCAGGTATCCTATTTGGATATTTATTAAAATCTCCCTTTGGAGGGGAGGGGTGGATTGTTAGTGTGGACGATTTAGAAGATATAATCGGAGGGCATGTATGGTTAGGTTCCATTTGTATACTCGGTGGAATCTGGCATATTTTAACCAAACCCTTCGCGTGGGCTCGCCGCGCACTTGTATGGTCTGGGGAGGCTTACTTATCTTATAGTTTAGGGGCTTTAGCCGTCTTTGGTTTCATTGCTTGTTGTTTTGTCTGGTTCAATAATACCGCCTATCCTAGTGAGTTTTACGGACCCACTGGACCAGAAGCTTCTCAAGCTCAAGCATTTACTTTTCTAGTTAGAGACCAACGTCTTGGGGCTAATGTAGGATCCGCACAAGGGCCTACTGGTTTAGGTAAATATCTAATGCGTTCCCCAACCGGAGAAGTTATTTTTGGAGGAGAAACGATGCGTTTTTGGGATCTGCGTGCTCCCTGGTTAGAACCTCTAAGGGGTCCAAATGGGTTGGACTTGAGTAGGTTGAAAAAGGACATACAGCCTTGGCAAGAACGACGTTCCGCAGAATATATGACTCATGCTCCTTTAGGTTCCTTAAATTCCGTGGGCGGCGTAGCTACCGAGATAAATGCAGTCAATTATGTCTCTCCTAGAAGTTGGTTAGCTACCTCTCATTTTGTTCTAGGGTTCTTTTTATTCGTGGGTCATTTGTGGCACGCGGGAAGGGCTCGTGCAGCTGCAGCAGGGTTTGAAAAAGGAATTGATCGTGATTTTGAACCTGTCCTTTCTATGACTCCTCTTAATTGAGATATTAATTGAGATAATAGAATGCTTAAAATAGGAATACCTTTCATTCCATCATACGTCGCGGGATCGGGTTATATTTATTAAGAAGTATTCTTTATTTTTTTTTTCAAATATAATCATAATTTCTTACATCGATTTTTTTCGGCTCGGCTAAGTGGACTAGCCGAGCCCCTTTCTTTGATTTTAATGACACCAGCCCACCCCGGTCAAAATGAATAAATAATAAAGAAGTAAATCTATTCAACGAGCAAAAAAGGAGAGAGAGGGATTCGAACCCTCGATAGTTCTTTATTTCAAACTATACCGGTTTTCAAGACCGGGGCTATCAACCACTCAGCCATCTCTCCGAAAGACAATTTTTATTTTATTCCTACGAATAGAACATGACCATAGTGGCGGTATCAAGCGCTATCCGTAGAAAGATCTACGGCGAGACTCCAACGATGAATATATCTTTATCTCATCCGTATATGTGAAGCAGCACATACCTTTTTGAAATCAAAAGAATTCCATTTCCCTCGATCCCATGTATCATGTATGTATAAATAAAGTGGGTATTAATAAGTCATATATAATAATGGTAAAGTAAATCCCCAAAGATTTAGTTTATTAACATTTTTTTGCTGATAGGGGGATCAAATGGTACAAGTTAATTTGTTGTTAGAGTGGAGAATTAAAAGTATGACTCTTGCTTTCCAATTGGCTGTTTTTGCATTAATTGCTACTTCATCAATCTTATTGATTAGTGTGCCCGTTGTCTTTGCTTCTCCTGACGGTTGGTCAAGTAATAAAAATGTTATATTTTCTGGTACATCCTTATGGATTGGGTTAGTTTTTTTAGTTGGTATCCTTAATTCTCTCATCTCTTGACGCTATCCGTCCCAGAGCCAAAATAGAAATGACCCCCGCAAACTTTTCTTGTTTGGGCGACGTAGTAAACTTAAAATGTAATGTAAGTCCCCATTCAAATAAAATAACATAAAGAAAAACGTAGAGGGGGTCAAACTTCTTGAACGATAAAAGAATAAATACAATAAAAAAAGGGAGTCGACCTAAGTAGAGCCTCCGTTCACAAAAAAGATCCAAGTATCTATTAATTTACTATAATATGAATATTGTGTGGACATATTAGATATTATTATATATCAAGAATGAAAAAATGCGGATATAGTCGAATGGTAAAATTTCTCTTTGCCAAGGAGAAGACGCGGGTTCGATTCCCGCTATCCGCCCAAAGTAATTTAGTTAAAATTTTTAAATATGAAAAGAAAAATGTGAACTGAATATGATTATGTCTAATTACTCGTGATCGGTTAATGATTTTAACCTTATCTAAAAAGAAAAGCGGATAATGAATGACTAGTTTACAGAGTAAAACCTAAAAATTTTTGGCAAATAAGATGTTGCGGAGACGGGATTTGAACCCGTGACCTCAAGGTTATGAGCCTTGCGAGCTACCAAACTGCTCTACCCCGCGCTAAAGAGAAGAACCTAAAACTAATAGAGAAAAGAAATTAAGGGTTGAGTGTGCCCCTCTACCATATCTGTACAAATACAATAGCCGATTTATACAGAATGGTAAAGGGGGACCCCCGACCACCGCCCGTAACTGTAGAATAGAAATAAAAGGTTAATCCTTACCAACTAGATCTTGTTGCTCCTGGCAACAAACATGCATGAACCATTTCCCGAAGTATATGTCCGGATAGTCCAAAGTCTCGAAAATTCGCTCTCGGTCTTCCGGTCGCAAAACAACGTCGATGAAGACGCGTAGGTGCGCTATTCCGCGGTAGTGATTGTAACTTTATATAAATTTCCCATTTGTCAGCCAACGACTGAACTTTGCTTATTTCTGTTTTTGAGGATCGACGAATCAAATGATATTTTTTTTCCAATTTTTCCCTTTTCTTCTCCCGCTGAATCAAACCTTTCCTTGCCATAATGGTTTAGTTCCTCTTAGTATCCCTGATATAAGTCGAATCCTAGATGTAGAAATAGAAGACGGCGGGCCCACTCTCCATCCAAAGAAATGCACCTTTCTCGGATACAACCACATTACAATAAAAAAATTTAACCAAATTTGCCCGACGTAGACGCAATTAAGAAAGCCGCATAAGTAAATATATAACCCACAGAAAAGTGGGCTAATCCAACCAATCTTGCTTGTACAATCGAAAGGGCCACCGGTTTATCTCTCCAACGAATCAAGTTGGCTAAAGGTGTTCGTTCATGAGCCCAGGCTAAAGTTTCAATCAATTCTTGCCAATAACCCCGCCAAGAAATTAAGAACATAAATCCAGTAGCCCAAACAAGGTGTCCAAATAAGAACATCCATGCCCAGACCGATAAACTATTCATACCAAAGGGGTTATATCCATTAATAAGTTGTGAAGAGTTTAACCATAAATAATCTCTTAACCAGCCCATCAAATAGGTGGAAGATTCATTAAATTGTGAAACGTTACCCTGCCATAATGTGATGTGTTTCCAATGCCAATAAAAAGTAACCCATCCGATAGTATTTAGCATCCAAAAAACGGCTAAATAAAAAGCGTCCCATGCCGAAATATCGCAAGTACCGCCTCGTCCCGGACCGTCACATGGAAAACTATAACCGAAATCTTTTTTATCTGGCATTAACTTAGACCCACGGGCATCTAAAGCACCTTTTACTAAGATCAATGTAGTTGTATGTAAACCCAGCGCAATAGCATGATGAACTAAAAAGTCGCCAGGTCCTATTGTTAAGAATAATGAATTACTATTTTCATTAATAGCACTTAACCAACCAGGCAACCAAATACTTCGACCCGCATTGAATGCTGGTCCACTCGTTGAAGATAAAAGTACATCGAACCCATATGAAGTTTTCCCATGAGCAGATTGTATCCATTGAGCAAATATAGGTTCGATCAAGATTTGCTTCTCTGGAGTACCAAAAGCAAGCATGACATCATTATGAACATAAAGTCCCAAAGTATGGAATCCTAGAAATAAGCTGGCCCAACTTAAATGAGATATAATAGCTTCTTTATGGTCTAACACTCTTGCCAATACATTATCTTCATTTTGCTCCGGATTGTAATCTCTAATGAAAAATATAGCTCCATGAGCAAAAGCTCCTGTCATGATGAATCCTGCAATATATTGGTGATGGGTATATAATGCAGCTTGGGTAGTAAAGTCTTGTGCTAGGAATGCATAAGGAGGTAAAGAATACATGTGTTGAGCTACCAAAGAAGTAATAACCCCTAAAGAAGCTAGAGCAAGGCCTAGTTGAAAATGGAGCGAATTGTTGATTGTATCATAAAGACCCCTATGCCCACGTCCCAATCGCCCACCCGGGGGAGTATGTGCATCTAAAAGGTCTTTCATACTGTGCCCAATTCCGAAATTCGTTCTATACATATGGCCAGCAATTAGAAAAATGAATGCAATAGCTAAATGATGATGAGCAATATCAGTCAGCCACAAACTTTGCGTTTGTGGATGAAATCCTCCGAGAAGAGTTAGAATGGCAGTTCCTGCTCCTTCGGAGGTACCAAATAAATGATTACCTGAATCGGGGTTTTGAGCATAAAGATTCCACTGACCTGTAAAAAGTGGACCTAAGCCTTGGGGATGTGGTAATACATCTAAGAAATTATTCCATCGAACAGATTCTCCTCGGGATGCGGGAATAGCGACATGCACTAAATGTCCTGTCCAAGCCAAAGAACTTACGCCGAAAAGTCCTGACAAATGGTGATTCAGACGAGATTCCGCATTTTTAAACCAGGAAACGCTTGGTTTCCATTTCGGTTGTAGGTGTAACCAACCTGCTATTAAGAATATGGCAGAAAGAAATAATAGAAAAAGAGCTCCAGTATAAAGTTCTTCATTAGTGCGTAACCCGATTGTATACCACCATTGATAAACACCAGAATAGGCGATATTCACTGGGCCAAGAGCACCTCCTCGAGTAAAAGCTTCCACAGCCGGTTGACCAAAATGAGGATCCCAAATTGCATGCGCAATAGGTCTTACATGTAAAGGATCCTGTACCCATGATTCAAAATTTCCTTGCCAAGCTACATGAAACAGATTTCCGGAAGTCCACAGAAAAATTATTGCTAATTGACCAAAGTGAGAAGCAAAAATATTCTGATAAAGACGTTCCTCAGTAATATCATCATGACTCTCGAAGTCATGTGCGGTAGCAATACCAAACCAAATACGACGAGTTGTGGGGTCCTGAGCTAAGCCTTGGCTAAACCTTGGAAATCTTAATGCCATAATGCCTTTCAAATCCTCCTAGCCATTATCCTACTGCAATAATTCTTGCTAAGAAGAATGCCCATGTTGTGGCAATTCCACCCAGAAGGTAATGGGTTACTCCTACAGCACGTCCTTGTACAATGCTCAAGGCTCTAGGCTGGGTAGCAGGAGCAACTTTTAATTTATTATGAGCCCAAACGATGGATTCAATAAGTTCTTGCCAATAACCACGGCCACTGAATAGAAACATTAAACTAAAAGCCCATACAAAATGAGCACCGAGGAAAAAAAGGCCATACGCAGATAATGACGAACCATAAGACTGAATTACTTGGGATGCCTGAGCCCATAAGAAATCGCGGAGCCATCCATTAATAGTAATAGAACTTTGCGCAAAGTTTCCTCCCGTGATATGAGTTACTACCCCTTGATCACTTACACTGCCCCAAACATCTGACTGCATTTTCCAACTGAAATGGAATATTACTACCGAAATTGCATTGTACATCCAGAATAGTCCTAAGAAGACATGATCCCAAGCCGACACTTGGCATGTACCCCCTCTTCCAGGTCCATCACAAGGAAAACGAAAACCAAGATTTGCTTTATCCGGTATCAACCGTGAGCTACGGGCAAATAAAACACCTTTCAAAAGTATCAATACCGTCACATGAATCGTAAATGCATGAATGTGATGGACCAAAAAATCTGCGGTTCCTAATGGAATGGGTAATAAAGCCACTTTGCCACCCACTGCTACTAAATCACCGCCTCCCCACGTTAAACTGGTGCTTGCTGTTGCACCAGGAGCTGTTGCACCAGGTGCTAAAGCGTGGGTATTTTGTATCCATTGAGCAAAAACGGGTTGTAATTGGATAGCAGTATCTGAAAACATATCTTGAGGTCGCCCTAAAGCGCTCATGGTATCATTATGAATATATAAACCAAAACTGTGAAATCCTAGAAATATACATGCCCAGTTCAGATGCGATATGATTGCATCACGATGTCTAAGAACACGATCTAATAGATCGTTGTAACGAGTAGTTGGATCATAATCTCTTACCATAAAAATGGCTGCATGCGCAGCAGCACCAACGACGAGAAATCCACCAATCCACATGTGATGTGTAAACAAGGACAGTTGTGTACCATAGTCGGTAGCTAGATATGGATAAGGGGGCATAGAATACATATGGTGAGCTACAACAATCGTCAAAGAGCCTAACATCGCTAGGTTAAGAGATAATTGAGCATGCCATGATGTTGTTAAGATCTCATATAGTCCTTTATGGCCTTGTCCTGTAAACGGACCTTTATGAGCTTCTAAAATATCTTTCAGGCTATGACCAATACCCCAGTTGGTCCTATACATATGACCCGCTATCAGGAAAAGAATTGCAATAGCTAAATGATGGTGTGCAATATCGGTCAGCCATAGACCCCCAGTTACTGGATCTAATCCTCCCCGAAAAGTAAGAAAGTCCGCATATTTTGACCAATTCAAGGTAAAAAATGGAGTTGCCCCTTCGGCAAAACTTGGATAAAGTTGAGCCAAAAGATCCCGATTCAAAATAAATTCGTGAGGAAGGGGTATCTCTTTAGGATCTACTCCAGCATTTAGAAATTGGTTAATCGGTAAAGAAACATGTACTTGATGTCCCGCCCAAGAGAGAGACCCAAGTCCTAGTAGCCCCGATAAATGGTGATTCAACATAGATTCTACATCTTGAAACCAAGCTAATTTTGGAGCTGCTTTATGATAATGAAACCAACCAGCAAAAAGCATTAACGCTGCAAAGATCAATGCACCAATTGCAGTACAATAGAGTTGTAATTCACTGGTTATTCCAGATGCTCTCCACAGTTGAAAAAAACCAGACGTTATTTGTATTCCTCTAAAACCCCCACCTACATCACCATTCAATATTTCTTGGCCCACGACCGGCCAAACCACCTGTGCACTAGGACCAATGTGAGTTGGATCACTTAGCCATGCTTCATAGTTGGAAAACCGAGCACCGTGGAAATACATGCCGCTCAGCCAAAGAAAAATGATGGAGAGTTGGCCGAAATGGGCACTAAATACTTTTCGAGAAATTTCCTCCAAATCACTGGTATGGCTATCAAAATCGTGAGCATCAGCATGTAGATTCCAGATCCACGTCGTAGTATCAGGTCCTTTCGCTATTGTTTTTGAGAAATGACCAGGTTTAGCCCATTCCTCAAACGAAGTTTTTACGCGATCCCTATCTACCAAAATTTTTACTTCTGGTTCCGGCGAACGAATAATCATTGAGTCCTCCTCTTTCCGGACAACACATACAAAGAAACCCGCCAACAGTCAAATAATTAGTAAAAGAGAGTTCTATAATTAATTACTTTATTTCTCTTTGATTTTTCTATCTCCCATCTATCTATTTTCTTTAGTTATTTACTAGAGCAATTCTGATTGGGCAGTCAATTCGTGGCAAGTGTTCGTATCTATTATGACACAGCTAGTAGGCGCCCAACGGACCGTTAGAATCTTAGAAAACTTTTTTTCTGTTTTGGATTAATGCAAAAACGGCTGTTTGCTTTGTGTAACCGAGCGTATAGTCATATGAAGTTTTTAGATTTATCTCTTTCACCTTTTCTTTTTATATAATTTTATATAGTTTTATATAATTTTATATAGATAATATTAATCATTCTATTTCAAATCACAAACCAAATTTCGCCAGAAGGCATTACTAAGAGATATCCCATAGATGTTTCTTTGATTCGTTTTTAATATTAATAATAATAATAAAAATGAAGAAGGGGTATATTTTGTACTCTATTGTATCTTTTTTGTGACTACGAAATACTAGAAGAAATAACGCACTTAGAAGGGGTATAATGAAATTCTTTAATTGATTAATTGAATTGGGTCTTCCCAAAGGAATGCTCTTTTTTTTATTTGACTGATACTGATAGGACAAACAAACAATTCATTTTAACAAAAATGATAAAAAAAAGATTAATATACATAGCTAAACAATTTAAATACTAAATAGACAATTCACTAAACTAAAAGGCGTCGGCTTTTTTTATCCGAAACGCCTCGTGATCTTCAACCAATTGTGTGCTTCAATATAATTACCGGGAGTAAGCGATATAGCACGTTTCCAGTATTCGGCTGCTTGGTCAAACCAAGCTTCCGCTATTTCCGAATCTCCCTGGCGAATGGCCTGTTCTCCTCGGTCGGAATAGGTAGGTAAATTCCTTCCCTTAGAACCGTACTTGAGAGTTTCCTACCTCATACGGCTCGGCAATCAAGTCTTTTGGTGTGACATTTAAATATACCTAATGAATAAGATTTCTATGGATCTATCGAATTTATTAGGGTTAACCAAAAGAGGTTAATTCCATGAGTTTCAAACTAAAAACGGGCTTCCTAATCCATTTTATTTAGTTTTATCTTTTGTCCCACCATCAGAAGAATAAAGTTCGCTTATCACTAGAATTTTCTGAAAAGTAACTATCTCGGTTTCATATAAAAATTTATATTATTATATTATATAGAATTTTTGAAAAAGACTTTCCGTCATACGAAAAAGACTTACCATCCTTGGGATTTGATCCTACACCGCTGCCCAAAATCTTAGGGGATCAACTCTATTACATAAGTGGATTCCTAATCTTTATCTCACATCATGCGATAAGGATATCTACGATCCTGACATAAAGATGAAAGTAGTACGCAGTTTTTGTTGTATGGGCCTAAACCCAGGGAATTGATCCTTACGGCGCTTCTTCTATCAATTAGATCCTTTTTATCCATAGAAAAAGTAACTAGGCGTATTTCGACTCCTATGAAGTGCCTTTTTTTACTACAGCTAATATAAATCGTTATTTTAGACGACGTATATGTAGAAAGCCTAGCTTTTTACAGTCGTTACTAGTAGAGTTGTTCTTTCTTTTTTTGTTTCTATAGTAGAGATAGCCGCACGTAATGACAGATCACGGCCATATTGTTAAAAGCTTGTGGTAAGAATGGGTTTCGTTCCAGTGCTCGAAAATAATATTCTAAAGCTTTCGTATGTTCTCCATTACTTGTGTGAATAAGGCCTATATTATAGAGTATATAACTTCGATCATAGGGATCAATTTCTAGTCGCATAGCTTCATAATAATTCTGTAAAGCTTCCGCATAATTTCCTTCGGATTGAGCTGACATCCGTTACGGTCGTAGTTCTGTTTTAAACCCCTCCGTTTCAGAACCGTACGTGAGATTTGCATCTCATACAGCTCCACCCTATGTGCATAAGTAGAATAATAGATGTAATCCAAAAAAGATTAAAATATTCTCATTATGAACTAACCGGGGCTAGTGTTTTTACAAGAAATCTCTAGCCAACCTTCCTGCAAGAGATCCTTTCTTAACAACAAGCCTATATGGGATTAGATAAACTAGATAGAAATGAAAGGATACCTCCAACAATTTCTTTGTTTTCAACGCTTTCTGATTTAAAGGAATTAGTCACTTCAACACCCTTCGACGGTTATACGGATATCCAAAGTACAAACGAGATGGGTGCTTGTTATCCCAACCATTGTTTTATTCCCGAGCACATAAGCAAGGGGTAATTTCTAACAAAGTTTTCGTGTTGTTGATTCCTAAATGTAGTGCGTCTTCCCCTATGCTACCTATTAGTAGTACTAGTACTAGTAGGGTCCTATTAACTAATCCATAATACAGAAAGAACCCCTACCCCTACCCTAGGTGTAACCTTTCGCTGAATACTAGAATCCACAATTGAAACATAGCATATGAGGTTGCATTAATCGAGGATACGCGACAGAGGGACTTGTTCTATTTCCAAGTTTCACCCTCAACAAGCGTATACGTTATAGTTCTATATCTATATATTTAAATTATATAATATAATAATATAAATAATTTTAAATAATAATTATTATTAATTATCATTAATATATTATATATATAAATTAATATATTATATATATAATATAAATATATATAAATTACCGACTGGAATCATGTGTCTTTTTCGTAAGACTGATAGAAATGAATCAATAGAAAAAAAGAACAAACATCAAATCGCACCATCTCTGTAATAGGTAAATGCCTCTTTTTCTCCTGAAGTTGTCGGAATTATTCGTAATAAAATATTTGCTACAATTGAAAAGGTTTGATCAATAAAATTTGCATTTGTTCGAGATCTAGGCATAGGCAACAATCCATTCGATTAATTCTTCTAATTACCTCTCACAAGAAAAAGATCCTGCGCAAGAAAAGAATTGTACCGTACGAAATAACATAAAAACAAATTGGAATTTATAAAAAAAGAAAAAGATATGTACCCTTTCTTCCAATTCCTCCAGGAATCAATAAGAAATATTTGAACCCGATTAGATTTCGCTGAATGGGGTGGTGTAACATACGAACGAAAGGGCCTGTTCTAATAATTGATTATCCATCTGAATGACTCGCAATTTATTCAATTTTTGCGTCATAATCATTATATAGGAGAGATGGCCGAGTGGTTCAAGGCGTAGCATTGGAACTGCTATGTAGGCTTTTGTTTACCGAGGGTTCGAATCCCTCTCTTTCCTTTTTCGTTGATGACTTGCTTAACAACAAAACAAAAAAATGGGAAATTTAGAACACCAGTCCGACCCTTAGACCTATCTTTTAGTTAAGATAGGTTCTCTAGTCCTAATTGGTATGACACATAAAATACTGTAACTATAAGCAAGAACAATAGATAACGAATGAAAATATTCCTTAATCTGTAAACTAAAGATCTATAAAAGGGACAAAATACGAATCAAACCTCCATTTTTACTAAATATTAGTATTAAATACTTTAAATACTAAGGTAATTTACCTCGCGTCGGAACCTCTTGCAGTTTTTTTTATTAGGTTTAAGTTTGACGAGAATAATATTCTACGACTAGCAATTCATTTATTTTCAAACCGATCCATTTACTATCTATTATTTGATTGACTAATCCTTTATATTGGAATGGTTGAACGATTAAATGACTTGGTAATTCTTCGTGAGGGGACGAATCCAGAGATTTTTGAATCAGAGCTTTAGATTTTTCCCCATCCTTCGCTGTAATAATATCTCGGGGTTTGCAGCGATAACTTGGGATATCCACTATACGACCATTAACTAAAACATGTCTATGGTTAACTAATTGGCGGGCAGCAGGAATAGTCGAAGCCATACCCAACCGAAAAAGGATGTTATCCAAACGCATTTCAAGTAATTGGAGTAAAACTTGACCTGTTGACCCCTTGGCTTTTCCGGCAATACGAACATATTTTACTAATTGTCGTTCTGTAAGACCATAATGAAAACGCAACTTTTGTTTTTCTTCTAGGCGAATACGATATTGAGATTTTTTCCCCGAATAGGATTGGTTTCTAAGATCATTTCCGGTTCTAGGCTTTTTATTAGTTAGTCCTGGTAAAGCCCCTAGGCGATGTATTTTTTTGAAACGAGGTCCTCGATAACGCGACATAAAGACTCCTTATTCTTATTTAATATAAATTTTATTCTTTTTTTTTTTAAACTAAAATAAAACTGAACAAAAGAAATGAAACGAAATTTGAAGTTTACTGAAATATGGTACTTGTGTACTAGAAGAGATTAATTGAATAATGATCCACACTCTTCTAGTATAGAAAAACTATTGTAGAAAAAAGGAACCCTTTCCTGATAGAATCTATATAATCTAAGGTCTTAGAACTTAAAAAATGAATGGCTTTTGGAAGGGGGAGATGCCACCCCTTATAATATTCTTTAGATTTGAAAAGGGACATTCTCAATTACGTAAAATTTTGAATAAATAGGAAAAGCCGGCTATCGGAATCGAACCGATGACCATCGCATTACAAATGCGATGCTCTAACCTCTGAGCTAAGCGGGCTCATATAATATTCATTTTAGAGCTAGAGGAATAAAAGAAATTATTAGAAGCTTAGTTGTTTACTATCATACTATATATTTTTTTTTGATTTCTTATCTAGTTAAAGTTGATATGAATTGAATATCGAAAAGCTTAAAATTTCAAATCAATATTTGATAAATATTCAATAATATAATAATAAATATAATAATAATATTAATATAGAATAACAATATACAATAAAATATAAATAAATAAAACAATAAATGTATATTATTATTATTTAATATTCTAAAATACAATAGAATTTCTACTTATTACTATTTTACTATTTCGAATATTTTTAAATTGGATATATCTTTTAGTATTTGAGTTTTAGATAATTAAAGTTTTCATTTTTTGACATTTGAACTTTTTTTATTCTATTATTTGATTCTATATCATAATTATATAGTTCCAATTTGGAATCGTTAGTTATAACTACTGAGACAATCCCTACTTTCATTCATAACATAAAGAGGTGAGTAATAAAGACGTAAATTAAGACGACAAAAAAAAGAATCGAACCTTCAAGTATTCAAAATTACATCGGGAAACGTGACAGTTCTATTTAGCTATATGTTCATCTATATTGAATTGCAGATAGAGAAATGGTAGAATCATAGTCGATTGGACCAAATCTAACCAGGGTTCCCTATAGTCCTATAGAAGGTAAGGTAATAAATAAACGAAAATATTTTTTCGAGATAGGAATCTGATATCTAATGAATTCAATGATTTCAGTAGAAATGAAAGAAAAAAAGAAACAACATCGGAATGTAATTTTAATCTCAACACAAAACGAAGGGGGATATGGCGAAATCGGTAGACGCTACGGACTTAATTGGATTGGGCCTTGGTATGGAAACCTGCTGAGTGAGAGCTTTCAAATTCAGAGAAACCCTGGAATTAATAAAAAGGGGTAATCCTGAGCCAAATCCTATTTTTCGAAAACAAAGGTTTAGAAAGTGAAAAAGGGATAGGTGCAGAGACTCAATGGAAGCTGTTCTAACAAATGGAGTTCGCTGTGTTAGTCGATAATTCTTTCCATCAAAAACTCAGAAAATACAACTACTAAGTATTAAGTGAAGGATAAACGTATATACTATCCATACGTAGTGAGTAGTATATTTTATATTAAATTTTTAAAATTATTAAATGAGTAATGACAGCCCCAATGAATCTATACTTTTTCATAGAAAAAATTATAGAATTGTAATTGTTGTTAAAATATTCCACGTTTAAGAAAGAATCTAATATTCATTTATCAAATGATTCACTCCACAGTCCGATAGATCTTTTTACGAACTTATTAATCGGACGAGAATAAAGATAGAGTCCCGTTCTACATGTCAATGCCGGCAACAATGAAATTTATAGTTAAGAGGAAAATCCGTCGACTTTTAAAATCGTGAGGGTTCAAGTCCCTCTATCCCCAAATAGACTATTTGACTCCCCAACTATCTATTTACCTATCTCTTTTTTGTATTTTTTATACGTTCAAAATGCTTTATGCATTCACGATATTCTCTTAGAAGCGATCGGGGCGAAAGTGTCCTTTTCTTATCACGATATACGTAAAAATGAACGTGTTTGAGCAAGAAATCCCCATTTGAATAATTTATAATCTATATAATTAAATCTATATAATTATATATACTCATACTTAAATCTTAAATTACCAAAGTCCTCTTTTTTAAGATACAAGCCAAACAATTTCAGTACCTAAAGAAAACTAGGGAATTCCCTTTCCTTCTTTTAATTGACACAGTCCCCATTTTTGAGTAAAATCAGGATGCTAGATTGGGACGGGTCGGGATAGCTCAGCTGGTAGAGCAGAGGACTGAAAATCCTCGTGTCACCAGTTCAAATCTGGTTCCTGGCATAGCAGGCAACGGCACATGATCAATTTGCATGACTTTCTCTTCTAAAATCTTCTATAAATCTATAAAAGAATTGTGAATACACATTCCTATTCATTTAGAGTTTCGATCATAATAATACTTTTATCCACTGTGACCAGATATACCCACCCCATCTATTTTCTATTTTATAGTTTTATAGATGGGTAGATTTTTTCAGATTGAAAGTATCTAAAAAATTTAGATTCTATTTTATTTCTCCTATCCTTCAAAAATAATGTTAATACCTCATGTCAAAAGGTTAAATTGGTTGGTTGAGAGACTCCAAAGCCAAATATCTGAAATAGACAGGAGATAGAAATAACTAGAATTCAAGACTCCTTTAGATGAGCTTTCATATTAGATTTCTTCATTTCTCTTACATAACTTTCTAAAACTGTTTCTAAGTTATTTAAGTTTTGTCCGTTCGTCGTATTATCTGAAATAAATATCAAATAAATTAAATGGGATGAGATAATCCTACTGAATCTCTAATTGTATTATCTTTTTTTGTTAGCCTATCAACCAACCAAATATAAATGAGACTCCCGTTATTTTTATTCTAGTTAATCTAGAACGCAACGTATAAGCTTTGTGAAATTTAAACTGTAGAAGTGGAAATTAGTTTCCTATCATTCAATGAGCATCTTGTATTTCATAAAAATTGGGGGCAATATAATCCTTGCGTAAGGGCCAGCCTATCCAACTTTCTGGCATTAAGATACGTTTCAGGCGTGGGTGAGTTTCATAAAAGATTCCCAACATATCATAGGATTCTCGTTCTTGAAAATCCACACTTTTCCAAACCCAGAAGACAGATGGAATCCTAGGATTCTTTCTTGAGACAAATACTTTTATGCATACCTCTTCTGGTTGATCTACACCATATTCTACTCTCGTAAGATGATAGACACTAGCTAAAAGCCCGCCGGGCGCTACATCGTAGGCGCATTGTGAGCGTAGATAATTGTAACCATATACATATAAAATAACAGCAATGGAATACCAATCCTGTGGCTTTATTTGTAAAGTCTCTGTACCTTGGTAATCAAAACCCAAAGATCTATGACTTAGTCCGTGCTTGACTAGCCAAGCCGACAAACGACCCTGCATCTTTTTTATCTCTCCCCCCTTTGTGTTTATTATTATGTGTATTATTTGTATTTAAGTATTTCACATTTACGAAAATTTTTATGAAGATTAGCCTATTATAGTGTATAGTGAGTGCTAAAGTACTGTTTTGTACAAAGAAATACTGTCTAATTTATGAATTCGTGAGAAAAGACTGAACTTTTGTATTTAAAAAAAGGTTCAGTAGGTATTTCTGACGTTGCTGTAGAGTCCGCTTGAGCTTGATAAAGGATTCCTTTATCAAAATTTCCTATATGAATACTGCGCTGAATATGAAACTTATGATTGGAAGTAAAACACCGGTTCATTCGTTGAGACCTAATTCTATCTTGGTAGATTTCTCGAGATATTTTTTTACGAAGTTTTGTTATAGCCTCTATAACCGCTTCCGGGTTAGGTGGACAGCCTGGCAAATAGACATCCACAGGAATTAGTTTATCAACTCCCCGAACAGTACTATAAGAATCAGTACTGAACATCCCTCCTGTAATTGTACATGCTCCCATAGCAATAACATATTTAGGTTCGGGCATTTGCTCATATAGTCTCACTAAAGAGGGGGCCATTTTCATTGTTACTGTTCCAGCTGTTAAAATAAGATCCGCTTGTCTAGGACTCGATCTTGGTACTAGCCCATAACGATCAAAGTCGAATCGGGACCCTATTAGGGAAGCAAATTCAATGAAGCAACAACTGGTACCATAGAGAAGCGGCCATAAACTAGAGAGCCTTGACCAATTTGAAAGATCATTTAATGTAGTTGAAATAACCGAATTCTGGGCTGTTCGGTCAAGTAAAGGAAACTCAATGGAATTCATAATAATCTTAATTTTCTTTTTTCCCCGTTTTCTTTGTATTGTCTTAATATTCAGGAGCTAAGACCATTCCAACGCCCCCTTTTGCCATGCACAAACTAAACCAACAATTAAGACAAGTACAAAAATTAAAGCTTCTACAAATACAGATACACCCAATATATCGAAACTCATTGCCCATGGATAAAGAAAAACCGTTTCAACATCAAAAACAACAAAAACTAAAGCAAACATATAATAACGGATACGAAATTGTAACCAAGCATCACCCATTGGTTCGATACCCGATTCATAACTAGAAAGTTTCTCTGGTCCTTTTTTAATCGGGGCTAAAACTCCTGAAATGAAAAAGGTAAAAATAGGAATAAGACTCGATATTATTAGAAATACCCAAAAAATATCATATTCGTAAAGCAGAAACATAGACAGACTCCTCTAGACGTGAAAAAAATACTGGATTGCTCGATTCAAATTGTCAAGACATTAATAACTTTTTAGTCAAAATAAACATAAATTCGTTTTGCTCGAATTGACTAGTTTCAGTTGTTTACTGTGGGGAATATCACATTTCAAGGTGCAATCCTATTTCCATTATACCGCTTTTTGTTTTTTAGTTAGTATAATTCGATCTATGTCTTACTTTTATACAAGTTGCCTAAGTTTCTCTAGAAACTAAGTTACAGCAGTCTAAACTAAAGAAAGGTAATTCTCATTTTTTATTTCAATTTTTAACTTATTCCTTTTGTTATAATTGAATAAAAAAAAAAAAAAGAGAATCAAAATTAATATTCTAAAATTTTATTGAATTTTCATTAATCATTTTTATTTTCTATTCTAATAAATTAGTAATTGTAACCTAGTAATTTGAATTGAATTCGTTTTAGGGCTATACGGACTCGAACCGTAGACCATCTCGGTAAAACAGCTCAAACTTTTTATTATCAAAATGATCTGAACTGTTTCAAAGACCCAACATGCATTTTTTTGCATTGGGCTCTTTCATTAACTGATGAAAATATCAGCTAGTCTGCCATATTTTTTTCTTTTGATAGAAAAAGAAGATGGCTCCACGTGCTCGGATTACTTAATTTTAGCATTATGATCCAAGAGCACTACCAAAGTCTTTCAAGGGTACGGTTTTCTTGACGTAGGTCTGCCTCTGGCCTATATCAACCTAAGTTAAATGAAGTCTCTATCGTTCTTTTTAAAAATGAAATATGAAACTTAATACACCTTAAAGTTCATAGGACGAAAAGAGATTGGTTGAGCTCCTTAATACTCATTAGGCCTAGCATTGACTAGACTAAATATTCACCTTATCAATATCTCAAATCTAGGATAGGGTCTCCTTGGCACCTATGTGGGTATTCCAATCGAACCAAACCCTTTGTCAGGCTATTGTTCCCTTAAAGTTATGGGGTAAGACATCACCTTTTCAATTAAATTAATATTCCCATTCTTTTGATTTCATTTTATGATGGGTTCCCCTTGAAAAACATTGGCGCACGTGTAAACGAGGCGCTCTACCAACTGAGCTATAGCCCTTAATTGCTTGTGATACATATTTTATCATCTAGCTAATTTTTTGTCAAGATTAATATTTGATGATCAAACATCATAAATCTTTGATCTGTTTCGGCGGTATTGCTTATAAGGAATATTCTATTTATAATCTACCAAGAGGATGGGTTCCATTTTGTTTTTTGGGGGATCATATTTAGCCTACTTAACTCAGTGGTTAGAGTATTGCTTTCATACGGCGAGAGTCATTGGTTCAAATCCAATAGTAGGTAGAACTTATTAGATACTCAGTATCTAATAAGTTTTTTGAACCACCTTTTGTTTAATTTATTTATTTTTCATTTTTGAATTTCTTTTAGTTGCAGCAAAGCGGGGCTTTGCTTCATTGCATTTTATTTGATTCACTTGACAGAATTAAAATAGGGTTTGAAACCTGATTATTTGAATGGTACCAAATTGAGAGCCTCTACTCGTGTCCTAGCTCGCCGTAGAGCTAGATTTGCTTCAATTATTTGTCTCTTTCCTTCAGCCTTTTTCAAATGGGCTTCTGCTATTTCAAGAGTTTGCTGAGCTTCTTGTGCATCAATGTCACTACCCTTCTCTGCATCATTTACTAAAACAGTTATGTCATTATTGCCTATTCTAGCAAAACCGCCCATCAGAGCCATTGTTAACCATTTATCATTAAGGCGTATTCTTAAAATACCTATATCTACAGCTGTGGCAATAGGGGCATGGTTGGGTAATATGCCAATTTGACCACTATTAGTAGATAAGATGATTTCCTTTACTTCTGAATCCCAAACAATTCTATTAGGGGTCAGTACACAAAGATTTAAGGTCATTTGTTCAACTCCATTTCTATGTTCATAGCCTTCGCGGTAGCTTCGTCGATATTACCTACTAAATAAAAGGCTTGTTCAGGAAGACCATCAAATTCTCCGGAAAGAATCAATTGAAATCCTCTAATTGTTTCTGCCAGACCAACGTATTTCCCTGGAGAGCCCGTAAATACTTCTGCTACGAAGAAGGGTTGTGATAAGAAACGTTCAATTTTTCGCGCCCGTGCTACGACTAAACGATCCTCTTCGGATAATTCGTCTAACCCAAGGATAGCTATAATATCCTGAAGTTCTTTGTAACGTTGTAAAGTTTGCTTTACTTGTTGCGCGATTTCATAATGTTCCTCACCAACGATCCAAGGCTGAAGCATGGTTGATGTTGAATCTAAAGGATCGACGGCTGGATAGATCCCTTTTGCAGCTAATCCTCTTGATAGTACGGTAGTAGCATCTAAATGTGCAAATGTCGTAGCAGGCGCGGGGTCGGTTAAATCATCTGCAGGCACATAAACTGCTTGAATAGAAGTTATCGACCCCTCTTTGGTAGAAGTAATTCTTTCTTGTAAAGACCCCATTTCAGTACTCAGGGTGGGTTGGTAGCCTACAGCAGAAGGCATTCGACCCAATAAGGCCGAGACTTCGGACCCTGCTTGGACGAAACGGAATATATTGTCGATAAATAGAAGTACATCTTGTTCATTAACATCTCGAAAATATTCTGCCATAGTTAGGGCAGTCAAACCAACTCTCATACGAGCTCCTGGTGGTTCGTTCATCTGACCGTAAACGAGAGCCACTTTGGATTCTGAGATATTTTCTTCATTAATCACTCCAGATTCTTTCATTTCCATGTAAAGATCGTTTCCTTCACGAGTACGTTCACCCACTCCGCCAAATACGGATACGCCCCCATGTGCTTTGGCAATATTGTTAATCAATTCCATAATGAGTACTGTTTTACCAACCCCAGCTCCCCCAAACAGTCCTATTTTTCCGCCACGGCGATAAGGGGCTAAAAGATCTACTACTTTAATTCCGGTTTCAAAAATGGATAATTTTGTATCTAACTGTATAAAGGCAGGTGCGGATCTATGAATAGGAGATGTTGTACGGGTATCTACCGGACCTAAATTATCAACAGGCTCCCCAAGCACGTTGAAAATTCGTCCTAGAGTTGCTCCGCCTACCGGAACACTAAGAGGTGCCCCCGTGCCACTCACTTCCATTCCTCTCGTTAGACCATCTGTAGCACTCATAGCGACAGCTCTAACTCTATTATTTCCTAATAATTGTTGTACTTCACAAGTTACATTAATTGGTTCACCAGCAGTATCTTTACCTTTAACTACTAGGGCATCATAAATATTTGGCATCTTGCCTGGCGGAAAGGCTACATCTAGTACCGGGCCGATGATTTGGACAATACGCCCCAGGTTTTTTTTGTCAAGCGCGGAAACTACAGAACCAGAAGTAGTAGGATTTGTTCTCATAATAATTAATAAAGAAAATAGTTTTACGAAAATTTAAATTATCGAATTCAAACCAAGAACAAACAGCCGATAGCGAGTCGATCGATTAATTCAAATTAATTCAATAAGACATGAGAGGTAACAACCCATTTGATTGTTATCATTCAACTAAATCCAATTTAATTGTTTCAATAAAGAAACAGGGCATTTGAAGTGGATGAATAAGAATCTTGAGAAAGCCTTTCATTTGTTTAGCATTCATAGAGAATCTCACCTATATTATCTATATCTATAGAATTCGAACCCGAGCTCTATTTATATTACGATTCATTAAGTTCTATCCGACTCAAAAAAAAGGTAAGTTGGGTTGCGTTATATATATGAAAGGGTATACAATAATGATGTATTTGGCAAATCATATGGTCTAAGAATCAAACATTCTGATTAGTTGATAATTTTAGTATTGGTTGGGAATCTTTCACAAGATTCCCGTGAAAAATTGCATTAACAACGAATTCGTGTCGAGTAGACCTTGTTGTTGTGAGAATTCTTAATTCATGAGTTGTAGGGAGGGATTTATGTCACCACAAACAGAGACTAAAGCAGGTGTTGGATTCAAAGCTGGTGTTAAAGAGTATAAATTAACTTATTATACTCCTGAATACGAAACCAAAGATACTGATATTTTGGCAGCATTCCGAGTAACTCCTCAACCGGGAGTTCCGCCGGAAGAAGCGGGGGCCGCGGTAGCTGCCGAGTCTTCTACTGGTACATGGACAACTGTATGGACAGATGGACTTACCAGCCTTGATCGTTACAAAGGGCGATGCTACCACATTGAGCCGGTTCCTGGAGAAGAAGATCAATTTATTGCTTATGTAGCTTACCCCTTAGACCTTTTTGAAGAAGGTTCTGTTACTAACATGTTTACTTCCATTGTAGGTAATGTATTTGGGTTCAAAGCCCTACGCGCCCTACGTTTGGAAGATTTGCGAATTCCCGTTGCTTATGTTAAAACCTTCCAAGGACCGCCTCATGGGATTCAAGTCGAGAGAGATAAATTGAACAAGTATGGTCGTCCCCTGTTGGGATGTACTATTAAACCAAAATTAGGTTTATCTGCTAAAAACTACGGTAGAGCGGTTTATGAATGTCTTCGTGGTGGACTTGATTTTACCAAAGATGATGAAAACGTGAACTCTCAACCATTTATGCGTTGGAGAGATCGTTTCTTATTTTGTGCCGAAGCAATTTATAAATCGCAGGCTGAAACAGGTGAAATCAAAGGGCATTATTTGAATGCTACTGCAGGTACATGCGAAGAAATGATCAAAAGGGCTGTATTTGCTCGAGAATTGGGAGTTCCTATCGTAATGCATGATTACTTAACAGGGGGGTTCACTGCAAATACTACCTTGTCTCATTATTGCCGAGATAATGGCTTACTTCTTCACATACACCGTGCAATGCATGCAGTTATTGATAGGCAGAAGAACCATGGTATGCACTTCCGCGTCCTAGCGAAAGCGTTACGTATGTCTGGCGGGGATCACATTCACTCCGGTACTGTAGTAGGTAAACTTGAAGGCGAAAGAGATATAACTTTGGGCTTTGTTGATTTACTGCGTGATGATTATATTGAAAAAGACCGTTCCCGCGGTATTTATTTCACTCAAGATTGGGTCTCTCTACCGGGTGTTCTCCCTGTGGCTTCAGGAGGTATTCACGTTTGGCATATGCCTGCTCTGACAGAGATTTTTGGAGATGATTCGGTACTACAGTTCGGTGGAGGAACTTTAGGACACCCTTGGGGTAATGCACCAGGTGCTGTAGCGAATCGAGTAGCTCTAGAAGCATGCGTAAAAGCTCGGAACGAGGGGCGTGATCTTGCTGCTGAGGGGGGTGAGATTATCCGCGAGGCTTGCAAATGGAGTCCTGAACTAGCGGCTGCTTGCGAGGTATGGAAGGAGATCACATTTAATTTTGCGGCAGTTGATACATTGGATAAAGAAGGATAAAGAAGCATAGAAGTGGTAATTACCTTTTGTTCTCTTAGTTGAATTGAACTTTAAATCGGCCCAATCCTTTACTAAAAAAAAAGGATTGAGCCGAATACAAAGATTCTATTGCACGTATTTTCGATAAATACAGACTTAATTTAATAATCTAAAATCTAAGTAGAGAAGATTTCAAATAAATACAAAGTCGACGAATTAAATCTTTCGGTTGCTATCTTGAATCCACAACGAATCCTATGGATTCTTAGGATTGGTATATTCGTTTCTATTCTTGAGTTTCCTTGAAACAAGGCCTTTCTACCGATCCCGTATGTTGTCCTTTTATTAGTTAGTTCTTAGACGAGATTTTCTGAAAAAAAGATTTCCAATTTATAAAAAATTATTTTTTTTTTGCGAATTTAATATGACTGAGGAGAACATACTCCTTATCATTTTATAACGAAAAGGTGTTCTGGCATAGTCATATCATATACATATATAGTGAAGTATTGCCATCTATTTATACAAAACAATAAAGACTTTTTTCAATAGGAAAACTCCTTACTTATTTTATTAGTTACTAACGAATTCTAGTGATTGGGTTTCTCTTTTTATTCTGGTAGGAAATATAATATTCAACTAAAGAGTTTTGGCTCGAATGACTATTCATCTATTGTATTTTCATTTTCATACAAATAGGAGGCAAGAAAACGCTATGGAAAAATGGTGGTTTAATTCGATGTTGGTTAAGAAGGGGTTCGAATGCCGGTGTGGGCTAGATAAACCAACGAACAGTCTTAGTCCTATTGAAAATACCAGCGAAAAAAGTAAGGTTGATCTTTTATCGATTGTCAAAGACATTCGGAATTTTATCCCATATGCCACCTTTTTCGTTAAGGCTAGTAATGGAGACAGTTATTCCGTCTATTTTGATATTGAAAATCAAATTTTTGAGATTGAGAACAATCATTATTTTTGGGGTGAACTAGAAAGTGCTTTTTCGAGTTATCAGAATTCTCATAATCGCAATGCTACATCTATGGTTGAAGATCCCTACTCGATTCGTTACTTGTATGAGACTCATATTAATAGTTTCGTTGACAGTTATCTTCAATCTCAAATCTGGGTTGATACGTCCACTGTAAGTAATAATGATAATTACAGTGATAACTACATTTATCGTTCGCTTTTTGGTGAAATTAGAAAAAAAAGCGAGAGGGGGGGTTCGGGTATACTAACCGACGCGAAAGGTCGTTTAAGAGAACGTTCTAAAGGTACTCAGGTAAGGGAAAAGTATAGAGAGTTGTGGGTTCAATGTGAAAATTGTTATGGATTAAATTATAAGAAAGTTTTGAAATCAAAAACGAATGTTTGTGACGAGTGTGGATATCATTTGAAAATAAGCAGTTCAGATAGAATCGAACTTTCGATCGATCCCGGTACTTGGGATCCTATGGATGAAGATATGGTTTCTATAGATCCTATTAGATTTCATTCCAAAGAAGAACCTTATAAAGATCGCATTAATTCTTATCAAAGGAAGACAGGATTACCCGAGGCTGTCCAAACCGGCATCGGCCAACTAAACGGCATTCCCATAGCAGTTGGGGTTATGGATTTTCAATTTATGGGGGGTAGTATGGGATCCGTAGTCGGGGAAAAAATTACTCGTTTGATTGAGTATGCTGCCGATAAGTTTCTACCTCTTATTATAATATGCGCTTCCGGAGGAGCGCGCATGCAAGAAGGAAGTTTGAGCTTAATGCAAATGGCTAAAATTTCGTCTGCTTTATACGATTATCAGTCAAATAAAAAGTTATTTTATGTATCAATCCTTACATCTCCTACTACTGGTGGCGTGACGGCGAGTTTTGGTATGTTGGGTGATATCATTATTGCAGAACCCAACGCCTACATTGCATTTGCGGGCAAACGGGTAGTTGAACAAACATTGAATCAAATAGTCCCCGAAGGTTCGCAAACGGCTGAATACCTATTTGAGAAGGGTTTATTCGACCTAATTGTCCCGCGTACTATTTTAAAAAGTGTTCTCGGTGAGCTACTTGAGTTTCATGCTTTCCTTCCTTTGAATTAAAATTCAATAGAGAACTTAAGTGAAAATTTTTGTTATTTTTTAGCAAATGAGTAGTTAGTTTATCGGAATAAAAGTAACTAAGAATGTCTTTTTTGTTGTTTTCATACAATCTAACCGTAGAGAGAATCAGGAGAAGGTTCATATAATTCTTTTTAAACATCAAAAAGGGTGAATTCTTCAAATTAGGAAAACAAAACGAATTTTTTCTTGTCGTACGGATATTAATGAAAAAAATTTCTATCTATTTTTTCTTTTTCTCTATTTCCATTTACCGAAAATCCTATTTTAGTTAACAACCCCTAGCGATTCGGATTCTAATTAATTTTTTAATTTAATATTTAATAATGTTTAAGAAAATATTTCTTGATTAATTATTAAATTGGAAGACACGAAGAAGAATAAAAGAAAAAACCATTAAATCATTTAAGAACAAAGGGGGATTTTCCTGCATATCTTTCGTGTAGAAAGATTCGAAAGATGAATAAATTCATTTAGTTAGTTCTAGATTTCTTGCGTTTATTCTCTATTTCTATATATTTATTAACTTTAGATTTATCTATTATACATAAATATACAAAATAAGCAGTTAGCTCTATACTAAGAATTTAAAATTGAATTCAAATTCACAAATTATGAATTATAATAATAGAAAATATTTTTATTTATAAATAAACAATAACAGGTACAAATAATAAATTGAGGCACCCATTTTATGACAACTTTCAGCTTTCCTTCTGTTTTTGTGCCTTTAGTAGGCCTAGTATTTCCGGCAATTGCAATGGCTTCTTTATCTCTTCATATTCAAAAAAATAAGATTATCTAGATCCGGTGGGCCCAAGTTCTTCCATTTTTTTTTCAAAACTTCAAAACTAGGATTTATATCATAACACAGATATTTATTTAATTGAATTTAGTATACCATATAATTTTTGTCACATATAAAGGAAAGAATTCTAACGCCTGCATGAAATATGAGTCTGAATAAATGAATTTTAGCCGTTTTCAAATAGACCAGGACGCCGAATGGCTGAAAGAGAAAGCCCATAGATCTCTGTCTCTATCTATATCGGGATCATATATCTATGGATCATATCATTTTTAAGGGGTATCTTATGATTTTAGCTCTAACCAATTTCAATTTGATGACTTACTCCACTTACTCGTAAAGGGTCTAGTGCTAGTTGATGGCAGTTACTTGGGAAACAAAAAAAAGTAAAGTCAAATTAATTTGAGGTATGCTCTAAATTACAATAAAATTTAATTGGATCAAGTATGAGTTGGCAATCAGAACATATATGGATAGAACTTATAACGGGGTCTCGCAAAATAAGTAATTTCTGCTGGGCCTTTATCCTTTTTTTAAGTTCATTAGGATTCCTATTCGTTGGAACTTCGAGTTATCTTGGTAGAAATTGGATATCTTTTTTTCCGCAAGGGATCGTAATGTCTTTCTACGGAATCTCGGGTCTCTTTATTAGTTCCTATTTGTGGTGCACAATTTCCTGGAATGTAGGCAGTGGTTATGATCGATTCGATAGAAGGGAAGGCATAGTATGTATTTTTCGTTGGGGATTCCCTGGAAAAAACCGTCGCATATTCCTCCAATTCCTTCTAAAAGATATTCAGTCGATTCGAATAGAAGTTAAAGAGGGTATTTATGCTCGCCGTATTCTTTATATGGACATCCGTGGACAGGGGTCCATTCCGTTAACTCTTACTGATGATAATTTGATTCCACGAGAAATTGAGCAAAAGGCTGCTGAGTTGGCCTATTTCTTGTGTGTACCCCTTGAGGTATTTTGATTTTGATAAATCCGTGGAAATAAAGAGGCCTTTCTCAGCAGGAGATAAAAAGTAAATGAAAAGAATCTTCCTTTTTCGATAACATAACAAAATTTAGGTGTAAAGTCTCATTCGAGCCAAAGCGTATGGAACAACCATAAAATGAAACTTTTTTGTGGTTTTTTATACGTATGCAAATCCACACGAAATTTCATTTAAACAGGTAACAACTAGAAAGAATTCATATACCAAACCATTTCGGTCCAAAGAAATTTTTTCTTTAATAATTCTTGAAATTACTCCTTTAGATCCAGAAAACTCCTATCTTATCATTTTTTTTTTGCTATTTTTGATACAATGAGAGTTCTTTTGTCTCACAATTTAACTAATATTCATTACTTATCAAGGGGTGGGTTCTTTTCATCCTTCATCCAAAGGAGACAATTGTTGATCAACCGAGATCTCGCGAAACAGTATTTGGTTAGTATTTCTTCATTCGAAGTGATTTCTTAGTTGATTTCTCTATTCTTTCTAGATTCAATAACAACAAAGAAAATCAATTGAATTTATAGGTTTCATATCTTGTATATAACTCATGCGTGAAATAAATATTCGATTGCATAGAGTCAACAAATGAGGTGGGGTGATTCAAAATTCACCGATCAAAAAATGACAAAAAAGAAAGCATTTCCTTCCTCGTTAAAGCCTCTATTTCTAGTATTTTTGCCTTGTTACCTTTTTTCTCTCTCATTTAATAAAAGCTTGGAATCTTGGATCACGAAGTGGTGGAATGCTGGGGAATCTGAAATTTTTTTGAATGATATTCAAGAAAGGGGAATTTTAGAAAAATTCATAAAATTAGAGGAACTACTTGCCTTGGAGGAAATAATTGAAGAATACTCGGAAACACATCTACAAAAACTGCGTATAGGAATCCAAAAAGAAATGGTTCAATTAATCAAGATACATAATGAAGATGGGATCCATACGATTTTGAACTTATCAACAAATATAATCTGTTTTTTTATTCTAAGCGGTTATTTTCTTTTAGGTAATCAAGAACTTGTAAGTCTTAACTCTTCGGCCCAGAAATTCCTATATAACTTAAGCGATACAGTCAAAGCTTTTTCTATTCTTTTATTAATGGATTTGTGTATCGGATTCCACTCACCCCACGGTTGGGAACTGATGGTTGGCTCTGTCTACAAACATTTTGGATTTCTTCATAATGATGAAATTGTATCTGGTTTGGTTTCCACTTTTCCAGTTATTCTGGATACCATTTTTAAATATTGGATTTTTCGTTATTTAAATCGCGTATCTCCTTCACTTGTAGTTATTTATCATTCAATGAATGACTGATAGAAGATCTACTAAAATATTAATATATTACTAATTTAATTAATCTAATTAGAACATTTGTTACTTTATAGTTGTGTCTAACTAAATCATTCAAAATCGTACTTAGGCTTTCTATTTCGACCCATTTGGGAGGTTCATCTTTCTTATCTTATATTATTCCAATAAAATATTATTCCATTTAAATTATTCCCGAGTAACTAGCAGAATCGTGGATAGGAAACTATACTAGCAACTTACCCCATTTATTGTAGAAATTTTGGGATGAAGATTGGACTATGGAAACTCGAAAGATTTTTTATTGGATAAAGGAACAGATTACTCGATCTATTGCTGTATCGCTCATGATATATATCATAACTCGGACAGCCGTTTCAAATGCATATCCTATTTTTGCACAACAGGGTTATGAAAATCCACGAGAAGCCACTGGACGTATTGTCTGTGCTAACTGCCATTTAGCAAGTAAGCCCGTCGATATTGAGGTTCCACAGTCAGTACTTCCTGATACTGTATTTGAAGCAGTTGTTCGAATTCCTTATGATATGCAATTGAAACAAGTTCTTGCTAATGGAAAAAAGGGGGGGTTGAATGTTGGAGCTGTTCTTATTTTACCAGAAGGGTTTGAATTAGCCCCTTCCGACCGTATTTCTCCCGAGATTAAAGAAAAGGTAGGTAATTTGTCTTTTCAGAGCTATCGCCCCAGCCAAAAAAATATTCTTGTGATAGGACCCGTGTCCGGTCAGAAATATAGTGAAATCACCTTTCCTATCCTTTCCCCCGACCCTGCTACTAAAAAAGATATTTATTTTTTAAAGTATCCTATATACGTGGGCGGGAACCGTGGAAGGGGTCAGATTTATCCCGACGGGAGTAAGAGTAACAATACAGTTTATAATGCTACAGCAACCGGTATAGTAAGCAAAATCTTACGAAAAGAAAAGGGGGGGTATGAAATAACCATAACAGATACGGGCGGACATCAGGTGGTTGATATTATCCCCCCAGGACCAGAACTTCTTGTTTCAGAGGGTGAATCCATCAAATTGGATCAACCATTAACGAGTAATCCGAATGTGGGTGGATTTGGTCAAGGGGATGCAGAAATAGTACTTCAAGACCCATTGCGTGTACAAGGACTTTTGGTCTTCTTGGCATCTGTTATTTTGGCACAAATCTTTTTGGTTCTTAAAAAGAAACAGTTTGAGAAGGTTCAATTGGCTGAAATGAATTTCTAGACTTGCAGATTTATTAATTTTGCTTTTTTAGACTTTTTTCTACTCGAACTGGATAAGATGGAGATGCTCGGAATTTAGTGTACCACATTTTTAGTCATAATATGTCGATTTTGAAGAAGACTGTGGGTACCCCTAATTAACTTTTTTATGCAAATTTGGATGATATGGTTATCTTATTAATGCCATATTTAACTATGATATGATAAAACGTATCAATAATTTTATTTTCGACTCAAAATCTAATCTAATTGAATTAGACAGAAAAAATCGGTTATTCGATTATATAGCAAGGGATAACTGCGGCAAACGTCGAATGCGAGGAGAGAGCATTCGTCTTCCGAGTAGTGTTCGACACAAGAAAGGGAATTTTTGAAACTCTTTCTTGTGCCGAAAGAGTAATGATTCTTAATCCTGTTCCTCAATGATTCCTAGTCGTGTTTTTCGTTTTTCTCGATGTATCAGAAAACTTTTTCGATTTATTATGAAAAAATAATTTATTATGAGATAATAGAAGTATAAGATAAGAATAAGTATAAGAGGTAGTGGGCAAATAAAAAAAAAAACAATAGTGGAAATTTTATTAATTAAATTAGGACTTTTTATAATTATTTAGAATTATAAAATTATAAAAATTTTCAATTAGTATAAATAGAAAATCAATATCAATTTACACAACATCAAATCGAAGAAAATTTTTATCTTACAAGGAATTGAGTGATTCCTTCTTTCTTATAACTGTGAAATAAAAGTACCCACCCATAGATATTAGCAAGGGGCGGGTGTTCTGAATCAATTAATGAAGCTCGTTTTTCAAAAACATTATAAGAACTGAAGTTTTTCAAACAGCCGAAAAGGAAATCTATTTTGTCAGTTATACGAAAACAAAGAAAAATAGTATGATTCTTAAGAACTCAACGGGTCTGTCCCCCTCAAATCAGACAAAGAAAGAGGGGAATCCCGTCGAGTTCTTACGCTTTCGTGTCTATAACTCAATCCATTCCATTACTAGAGGGATGAACCCAATCCAGAATATGAACCATAAAAGAAAACACCTAGTAAACCGATCACAAGAATACCAGCTACAGTACCTATTATCCAAAGAGGAATTCTTCCAGTAGTATCGGCCATTTTACCCCACTTCACTCCGTATTTCATCAAGTGTTCGTGCTAGAGACATAAACAGTCATGGATAATTATTAGATGAGATCCTTCCGAATGCGCTAAGAAAAGATCTCGAATTCTTAGTAATTCTCTTTCTTTTTCTTAATTGAAGAAATAATTGGAAAATAAAACCGCAAGTACAAAAATGAGTAATAACCCCCAGTATAGGCTGGTACGATTCAATTCAACACTTTGTTCGTTCGGGTTTGATTGTGTCATAGTTATAAAATTCGAATATGGGTTGGTTTATCGTTGGATGAACTGCATTGCTGATATGGATCCCAAAAAGAAGACGGTAGGGACAGCCAGTCCGTGAACAGCCAACCACCGTACTGTAAAAATTGGATAGGTTCGATCTATAGTCATTAGGTCCTCCTAAAAAGATCTACTAAATTCATCAAGTTGTTCCAAAGAATCAAAACGACCTGTTATTAATGGAATTCCCTGTCGATTTTCTGTGAAATACTCGTTTGGCCTAGGACTTCCAAATACATCATAAGCTAAGCCGGTGCTGACGAATAGCCAACCCGCAATGAAAAGGGAAGGTATAGTAATGCTATGAATGACCCAGTATCGAATACTGGTAATAATATCCGCAAAAGAACGTTCTCCTGTGCTTCCAGACATGCTGAGCTCCACATATTCTTGTACAGTCAAATGGGATTGATATAGATTCCGTAAAAAATGAGACCAGTAAATGTAAATTTACTGAAATCTAATTTTATTGAGATCGTCAATATTGTACCGATGGCGTCTTTAGAGTATACCGAATCAGTATAATTATCTTTCTTCTAACACAGCAACGCTATTTTTAATCAGGAAGTGTTAAATAATTTCTTTTTTGCTTTTACTTTTCTTTGTTGATGTAAAACTCCATTCAATAGAAAATTTTTCTAATGCAAGGTATTGTTATACTCTTCCCCTACTTTAATATACTTCCTTAAATAGATGTGAAATTTTTAAATTTGCGTTTGCAGTTTTTTAAGTTATTTTTTGTTGGAATTTTTTTGATTTTAAAGAAATAGGTGTGATGCAGTCTAGTATTCGATCAGGATGCAAGGATCTAGCTCTAGCTACAAGCATCGGTCTTTCCAATGGGAAATTAAAAGATAAAATGGAAACCCTATAAAAAAAAGATAATCAAAATGACTAGTTTTAAAACTTGGTTGAACCAAAAAAATAAAAAAAAAAGTTTTCCATCATTGTCTAATAACGTTCTTTTTTTTTTTCAATTGCTCAAGATATTTGTTATCTAAATAAATCTATTGCTGAATTTAATTACTTAAACGTAAAGTTAAAGTAAGGTTCATTTTTTATTTCATTTTATATACTTGTTACTTTCTCTTTCTTGGTACCCTCTATAATGATAGGTGAATAGCAAACTCTCAATTGTTATTTTTGAGTATCCTCCTATATTTGCAAAAATTCAAACTTAGGTAAGTGCTTTCTAAACATATGTATAAAAAACTTATTTCATTTAGTTCCTTAATGCTTACTATAACTAGTTATTTTGGCTTTCTACTAGCAGCTTTAACTATAACTTCAGCTCTATTTATTGGATTGAGCAAAATACGACTTATTTAAAATTAATATTTGAAATGAGCTATTCATAAAACAAAAATAGTATGTAATATTTTGCTTATTCAACAATTACGTATCGTCCCAATTATGAATTGGCGGTCATTGAGATTTATATCCATTCGTATTAATATTTAGGTATAGATATTCTTTATTTTTTTTTTTCAAACAAATTGAAATGATTGAAATTTTTCTATTTGGAATCGTGTTAGGTCTAATTCCTATTACCTTGGCTGGATTATTTGTAACCGCATATTTACAATACAGACGTGGTGATCAGTTAGACCTTTGATTTATTATTATCTCTTTTTTTTTATTGACCTCCTTTCTTTTTTTTTTTAAGACACAGGAGGTTGATTTCCTATTGCTGTGCAAATTACTGAATCTAGATCTAGTTCAGTCTAATTTTGACCTAGGACTAAAGAACCACGCTCTGTAGGATTTGAACCTACGACATCGGGTTTTGGAGACCCACGTTCTACCGAACTGAACTAAGAGCGCTTTCTTATCTAAATAGCCTATAAATATAAAAAATATAAAAAAGGGGTTTATGAATAGTATCATAAAAAGGAAAGATTATGTCCAGTTTCAATTGACCTCAGGTAATCCCCTATTACTGCTACTTTCAGCCGTAATGACTAGGGATGACAGGATTTGAACCTGTGACATTTTGTACCCAAAACAAACGCGCTACCAAGCTGCGCTACATCCCTTCCATTGTTCTACAGTGTCATTGTATAGAATTACTGTCTTATTTTCCACATTATTATTTTATCCATTGATATACATAATTTTCTCTAGTTTTAGTCTTTTTGGTCTCATTTAACCTTAACCTATTATTTAATTATATTAAATATACAAAACTAAATGAGTATTGTATTTTTCGTAAATGTGCGGCAAGGTGTTTTTTCGTTTTAAGATTTTAGGAAAAGTAAAAGTCTTAATTTAACGGATCATAGTATAATTCAATTTGAGTTAAGGATTAGGTGTATAACTTTAACCGGTCCTTAACTACATATGCGTCTAATCATATATGCATTAGCTTTATTTTTATTTTCTGTATTACAATAAATAAAACAAAAAGGGAGGTTTTTCAATGCGAGATTTAAAAACATATCTCTCCGTGGCACCAGTACTAAGTACACTTTGGTTCGTAGCTTTAGCAGGTCTATTGATAGAGATTAATCGTTTTTTTCCGGATGCGTTAACATTTCCCTTTTTTTCATTATAGTTTAAGATTAAAGATACAATCAAATAAAGTAGAAAAGAGAAGAAGGACGGTTAGTCACGGATATTTGATTGTATCTTTAATCTTCTTTACCTTTTTTTTTTGAATAAGGAAAGATAAAAAAAAAAAAAAGTGGATTCAACATCTAAGAGACTCGATCTCAAGTTCGAATTATCGAAATCTAAACGAATATTAATCGTAGAGAGATAGGCTTAGAATCGAAACTGCGCAGAATCTAAGGAACGGTTATTCGAACCAAGATATTTAAATAAAAACTAGACTGTACTTCGATTTCAAATAGCGTTTAGAAACTTTTGTATTACTTATTATTTTACTATTACTTACTTTTCAAACCAAGATATTTAAACGAAAACTAGTTTGATTTACTATATATAGTTGTTACAATTGGATTTAATGTTATTAACTTCGATTTTTTCCTTCGTTTCTTCTTCGTTTGGAATCAAAATAGTAATAAAATTCAAAGTAAATGAGGGTAAAGATATACGAGTAAGGGCGATTTTGGAATCGAATGTAAGAGTTGTGTTCGAAAAAGTGTTATAGGATATTAGCTAATATTTCTATTCAAAAGAACTAACCGAATACGACTAATCGAGTCGAATTATGCCCTTATTGTTATAAGCATACGATTCATGAGACGATAAAGAAATAGATTGACCTTAGTCTCTGTATGGTACTCTTTCACTGAAGGGAATCTAAAATAACTAAATTGAATTTTAATTAGAGTAGCTTTCATTTTAAAATGAATTAGAATTAATAAATAGGATTTTCGAGATACGGAATAAACAAAAACAAACAAACCATGGATAAATCCAAGCGATCTTTTCTTAAATCCAAGCAATCTTTTCGTAGGCGTTTGCCCCCGATTCAATCGGGGGATCGAATTGATTATAGAAACATGAGTTTAATTAGTCGATTTATTAGTGAACAAGGGAAAATATTATCTAGACGTGTGAATAAATTGACCTTGAAACAACAACGATTAATAACTATTGCTATAAAACAAGCTCGTATTTTATCTTTGTTACCCTTTCTGAATAATGAGAAACAATTTGAAAGAACGGACGAGTCCGTTGCTAGAACTACAGGTCTTCGAATCAGAAATAAATAGGCTTAATCTTTCTTCACTTGACTTATCATAATTATCATAATAAAAAAAAAAATAAGAACTCAAACGTAGATTCGTGTTTTTCGATGATCTAGATTTGATTGTCATGTGGTAAGAAAAAAACAAATCGGCGAAAGCTTTTTTTTATTGAATGCGTTCTTTTATTTTAACTACTTTAAGCCTATTTTATCATAGGAATTTGGATTCTACCTTCCCGGGGAAGAAACTCCGGGAAACTCTGTTTAAATTGTTTCGGTAGATTTTTTATAATCTACTTCTTTTATTATCTCATTCGAAATCATAGAAAGACAATTTTTATTTGATATAGCTATTTGTGCAAGTATTTTACGATTAAGAAGTAACTGCCCCTTATGCAAATTATGTATTAATGTACTATAACTATAGGATACGAACCTTTCGCGAATTGCTGCGTTTATCCGAATGATCCACAAACGACGAAAATTTCTTTTTTTATTATCCCGATCTCGATGAGCCGAAACTAAAGCTCTTATTTTCTGTTGAGTAATAGTTCGAGTAAGTCTTGAATGTGCCCCCCGAAAGCTTGACGCAAATAAACGAATTTTTGTTCTACGTCTACGAGCTATATATCCCCGTCTAATTCTAGTCATTGAATAGATGAAACTTTGACGAATAACTAATTGATTTATTTTCTTTCAGTTAGTCTTTTACCCTTTCCTAATTTAGTAATAACAAAACGGATGTTTCCAATGTATAAACGAAAAATTCCACTGGCTTTGGCTGCTGTAACCTTCCCAACCACGATTTTTTTAGACATTTCATTGCGAAACAAGAAATTGTATTCTGCGATAAATGTAAAAAATAGAGTAAATAAAAACGATAAATAGATACAGAGAAAGAAATAGTGGGTTCCATCGTTTCTATGGTGCCTTTTTAAACGCTGAGGTCTTCTCTATACACCGGAGCCTTTCCTTCATTGAATCAACATTATTGGTAACTTGTATAGTTCATCCTTTTTAGCTCTACCTATGAATTATCTAGTAATAGGTCTTTCACAACGAGATTTAGCTATACAGTAACGGTATTTAATTATGAAAATTCGCTGGGTAGCTGACCCTCTTCTTCCGTTCTTGCCAGAGTAGGAATCCCCTTTTTATTTTTAATAAGCTTTCCTCCGCTTAGTGGATAACCTTTTGTTACCAATGGAAAATTGCTTCTCATCTTGATTGGATTTAGATCGAGAGAAACCATAAAATTCATCCAAAATCCAATGGGGGGGGGGTAGGATAGATTTATTTTCTTTTTCTATAGTGAATGTAGTCTTTGCTTCTGTTCTATCTTATCCGCTGTTCCCAATCATTGATACTGGAAATGGCTTTTGTGCCAGATCATGATATGATCTAAACGAGTCGCGCATACACCCGAGTACATGTTCCTCGACGCTGAGGGCATCCCTGAAGAGCGGGGGATTTCGTGACCTTTCTTATTGGCTGTCTTGTATTTCTAATGAGTTGTTTAATAGTTGGCATACTTAATTGTATACATAATGGACTGGTTTAGATTGATCCTAACCGGATGATTATGAATTGCTTTAAATAAACGCAGAGATAAAATAGCAAATCATAGATTTGCGTGAAATGGATGTTATTTTCATTCAACCGCTACAAGATCGACAATTCCATAAACTTGTGCTTCTGTTGCAGACATAAAAACATCTCTTTCCATGTCTTCAGATACAACCCATAAGGGTTTGCCTGTTCTTTGTACATAAACCCTTGTGAGGGTTTCGCGCAGTTTTAGTAGCTCTTCCGCTTCCAGGATAAATTCTCCCGTTTGTGCCTCATAAAACGAACTGGCCGGTTGATGGATCATTACCCTGATGATATAACGTCCTTCTGTCTCGTGGGATGATGATGAAGTCAACAAAAATAACAAAGAATAGAAGAAAGATAGAATTAAATAACCGTACGGGCATCTTTTGTGCATTGGAGATGCATACGGCTCTATACTCAAATTGACCTCTCCGTGCCATTGAATAAAAAGACGAATATATTAGACCCAGATGGTCAAATGATCAAAATACCACCCTTCTTTTTTGTAATAGTTTAAAATACTATGATGGCTCCGTTGCCTTAATAAAAGATATCATGTCTGTAATTCAGCAATCCCAAAGTTTCTTTTTGATCAAATCAAATAAAAATAACTAAAAACCTATAGTGCTATAGTGTTAAAAGCTAAAAAGAAAAGAGCTTGTGACGCTGAACCGGACGACCGATAAATAAGAGAAAATCGGAAACATCCTTTATTTCTTTCATACTACCCTCTCGATACATAATCTAATTTTGTGTTTTTTGACAATGCAAAAATTTATCATATCGAATTCGAAGTGCCATGCTACTATTACTTAATAGTCTATTATTACTTACTATTCGGCGAAGGCATAGTCTTCTTTTTTATTTTTTGTCTCAAAAAAACCAGTGGCGCCAAGCGTGCGGGAATGCTAAACGTTTGGTAATTTCTCCTCCGACCAAGATAAAAGATCCCATTGAGGCGGCTAACCCCATGCATATTGTGTGGACCTCTGGACGCACAAATTGCATGGTATCATAAATAGCTACTCCGGGTATTACCCAGCCCCCAGGAGAGTTTATAAACAAATACAGGTCTTTGTTATCATCTTCAATACTGAGATATATCATAAGACCAATAAGTTGATTTGAGATCTCGCTATCAACTGCTTGGCCTAAAAAAAGTAATCTTTCTCGATAAAGTCGGTTGATTAGGGTCCAAGTGTATCCCTTAGAAACCGTACATGCACCTTTTGATGCATACGGTTCAAAAAAATTGCGAAAAAAAGAATTAATGTAATCAATGTATAGATTCCTGTCCTTGTTCTTTTCTCATAACATACCTGGCTCTTTCTGTTTTCTCACGAAAGGGCTTTTCTTCTTCAATACTATTCTAATTATTTAATTAGAAATAGTATTAAATAGTATTTATAGGATCATTACTTTCATTTCAATTTTATTTTTTTATTCGTATTTTATTTGATTATTTCGTTTTTACTTTCAATTTAATATTCTTAAATATAATTAATATTAAATTAATATTAAATATATCTATAATTATATATATAATTTTTATAATTTATAATATATATTTCAATATATACATATAATATAAAAAAATGAAAAAAAAAACGTCACTAAACGCATTGAATTAACTCCTCATTGATGTATTGTTTCATCGAGATTCAACCCAAATCACGATGGTATTTTCTTGTTACTAATTGGGTTTCTTTCAGCTTATTAGGTTTATGCTCTACTCTGGGTAAGGATTTGCCCGAGTTTTTTTTTGTACGTATAGGACAAAGGTCTCCATTACCGTTTCTTTTTATTATCATTTTCTGCCCCGAACATTTTTCATACCTTCTTACCAAAAAGTTAGTAACACTAACTCTTTTGACAAATAAACCAACTAGGAATCATAGAAATATTACCAATCAATTGGTTTTTTCTAAACAGAGCCTGGATACTTCATTTTTTAGTCCAACCAAGTCAACCATAAATTATTCGAAGCAATGTAATCTAAATCCCCTAAAACGTATCTAAATCTAATTAAACTTCACGCTCCAAATTTCTAATGATTCACCGAATCTTTCTTGGGCGAAACAGGGGATATCTCGATCGGGGGAGAAAACGGGAAAAGATCCCATATGACCCAATATGTCTGACAAGTCGCACTATACGTCAACCCAAGATGCATCTTCCTCTCCGGGACCTCGGAAAGGTACTTTTGGAACACCAATAGGCATTAAATGAAAGAAAAAAGAACTAAGTACTATATTTCACTTTGATGGGGAAACGTAACAAAATGATTTTTTTTTTTATTGTCTTTATAATATATATTTATTTTTATATCGTATTTATTTTATCCATATATTTGAAAAAATCATAACAAAAAATTGAATGAATAACGTCAACTTTTTATGAATAGAATGATGAAATAAGTATGTACACATTCCTTCCGAGAACTTGGTATTAACCCCCCATTGCGTATTAGTACTTATTGAGTATAGAATAAATCTGTTTAGCCTTGTTCCTACAAACAAAGTTCTTCCATTATTTTATTACCAACCGAATAGAACAAAAATTAGCCCTTGTTCAAAAACAATCCACCGAATAAGGGAGGTATATAGAATTACAGTCTTTTCCAATGCAACAAAGTTACATAGTGTCTATTTATCTTTGATAAAGGGGTATTTCCATGGGTTTGCCTTGGTATCGTGTTCATACCGTTGTATTGAATGATCCCGGCCGGTTGCTTTCTGTTCATATAATGCATACAGCTCTGGTTGCTGGTTGGGCCGGTTCGATGGCTCTGTATGAATTAGCAGTTTTTGATCCTTCTGACCCCGTTCTTGATCCAATGTGGAGGCAGGGTATGTTTGTTATACCCTTTATGACTCGTTTAGGAATTACCAATTCGTGGGGTGGTTGGAGTATCACAGGAGGTACTGCAACAAATCCGGGTATTTGGAGTTATGAAGGTGTGGCTGGTGCACATATTGGGTTTTCTGGTTTATGCTTTTTGGCAGCTATCTGGCATTGGGTATACTGGGATCTAGAAATATTTTCTGACGAACGCACAGGAAAACCTTCTTTGGATTTGCCCAAGATTTTTGGAATTCATTTATTTCTTTCAGGAGTGGCTTGTTTTGGTTTTGGTGCATTTCATGTAACGGGCTCTTATGGTCCTGGAATATGGGTATCAGACCCCTACGGGCTAACGGGAAAAGTACAACCTGTAAACCCGGCATGGGGTGTGGAAGGTTTTGATCCTTTTGTTGCGGGAGGAATAGCTTCTCATCATATTGCAGCAGGTACATTGGGCATATTAGCGGGGTTATTCCATCTTAGCGTCCGCCCGCCACAACGTCTATACAAAGGATTGCGTATGGGAAATATTGAAACCGTCCTTTCAAGTAGCATTGCCGCTGTCTTTTTTGCAGCTTTTGTTGTTGCCGGAACTATGTGGTATGGTTCCGCAACTACTCCGATCGAATTGTTTGGGCCCACTCGTTATCAATGGGATCAGGGATACTTTCAGCAAGAGATATATCGAAGGGTTAGTGCTGGACTAGCCGAAAATCAAAGTTTATCAGAAGTATGGTCTAAAATTCCTGAAAAATTAGCTTTTTATGATTACATTGGAAATAATCCGGCAAAAGGGGGATTATTTAGGGCGGGCTCAATGGATAACGGGGATGGGATAGCTGTTGGATGGTTAGGACACCCCATCTTTCGAGATAAAGAAGGGCGGGAGCTTTTTGTACGTCGTATGCCTACTTTTTTTGAAACATTTCCGGTTGTTTTAGTAGATGGTGAGGGGATTGTTAGAGCAGATGTTCCTTTTAGAAGAGCGGAATCAAAGTATAGTGTTGAGCAGGTCGGTGTAACTGTTGAGTTCTACGGTGGCGAACTTAATGGAGTCAGTTATAGTGATCCTGCTACTGTAAAAAAATATGCTAGACGCGCTCAATTGGGGGAAATCTTTGAACTAGATCGTGCTACGTTGAAATCAGATGGCGTTTTTCGTAGCAGCCCAAGGGGTTGGTTTACTTTTGGACATGCTTCATTTGCTTTACTCTTCTTCTTCGGACATATTTGGCATGGTGCTAGAACCTTGTTCAGAGACGTTTTTGCTGGTATTGACCCAGATTTGGATGCTCAAGTAGAATTTGGAGCATTCCAAAAACTTGGAGATCCAACTACAAAAAGACAAGCAGTCTGATTGAGCACCACTTCGATATCTTTACGCCTCGATTTTCTTTTTTAAATCGGTTTTTGTTATTGTTGATAGGGTACGGTACCAGAGAAAAAAATCTTGATTTGGATCATCACTTTTTTTTACTCTTTCTCTTTAATTTATTCTTTACGTCGGGAGAGAATTCCTTAAAGAAAAAAACAAAGAAACAAATAGGTATGGAAGCTATAATTGTAAACCTCGATCGAATCTATGGAAGCACTAGTTTATACATTCCTCTTAGTCTCGACTCTAGGGATCATTTTTTTCGCTATCTTTTTTCGAGAACCTCCTAAAGTTCCAACTAAAAAATAAAATTATTTTTCATTATCTCAATTGAAGTAATAAGCCTCCCTGGGAGGCTTATTACTTCAATTAGTCCCCATGTTCTTCAAACGGATCCCTTAGTTGTTGAGAAGGTTGCCCAAAAGCGGTATATAAGGCATACCCAGTAAAACTGACAAGTAAACCAGATATAAAGATGGCTACCAGGGTTGCTGTTTCCATTATTATTATTCTATAATTTCAAGACCCCAACGGATCTAGACTAAGATCCTTTATTTACATTTACAACGGAATGGTATACAAAGTCAACTAATCGTAATGAAAATGAATATAAATAGGAGTTATGGCTACACAAACTGTTGAGAACAGTTCTAAATCTGGTCCAAGACAAACTAATGTAGGTAGTTTATTAAAACCATTGAATTCGGAATATGGTAAAGTAGCTCCGGGGTGGGGAACAACTCCTTTAATGGGTATCGCAATGGCTCTTTTTGCGATATTTCTATCTATTATTTTAGAGATTTATAATTCTTCCGTTTTATTGGATGGAATTTTAATGAATTAAATCTATTAAGAATATAAGAACCTGTAAGGCCTAACTTTTGATTCTTTTGATTACAAAAAGAATCTTAATTATTTAGAGCTCATATTTTGAGCCCGTTGTTTTGGGGGAGTTTGATCGCGAAATTTCTTTGTTTTTATTTATTTCCGGAATATGAGTGTGTGACTTGTTAGAATTGATCCTATTGATAGTACAGATAATGGGTCTGTCATCTTGCTTGATAGAGGTGGTTCTACTTCGTCGGATATTTATTATTATAATAGCTGGAACACGGAATATACGAAATAGATTAAGAAATCTTTGAACTATGATTCATACTTAATGTTTAGACCTCATATTGTATCCGGACTCAAAAAATTTTTTAAAGACTTCGAAATTACAAAATCTCACGATTTTTTGTCTATTTCGATTTTGACAAAAGTAAAAAAATTTTCTTTGAATTATTGGTTATTATATCTAGTTCTATGCATGGAATTCTGTTTATAGAATTAAGTGATGGCCGGGGGTTCTTACTCGGGGAATCCTTGATTAACTTAAAATTGTTATTATTGAATCATCACGGTTATAGTATGAATCTGAGGTTTTAATCAATTCATAGGGTTCTTAACAAGAGAATTTCTATCAATAATAAAAAAATGAAATAGGAAAAGAGACGATTCAAGAGGCCTATAAGGATCAACATAAAGATGACTGAGCCAACTTGAGATTTTGGTATTATCGCCCCAAACACAGAAGAGCTTTCAGGTTTTTTTCTTCTTTCATACCCTCAGAGACGATTGAATCTTTGATTCAAAATAAAAAAAGTTTCAAACTTTCTATTCCATCTCTATTCTATTAGAACGAGTCTTTGGGTGTTTTTGCTTGAGCTATATGAGATGAAAGTCTCATTTATGGCTCTCAGAGGGGGAATTTCGCCTATCTCAATAAAGTCTATGATTGGTTCGAAGAACGTCTTGAAATTCAGGCGATTGCAGATGATATAACAAGTAAATATGTCCCGCCACATGTTAATATATTTTATTGTTTGGGGGGAATTACGCTTACTTGTTTTTTAGTACAAGTAGCTACGGGATTTGCTATGACTTTTTACTATCGTCCGACCGTTACTGAGGCTTTTGCTTCTGTTCAATACATAATGACTGAAGCTAATTTTGGTTGGCTAATCCGCTCAGTTCATCGATGGTCGGCCAGTATGATGGTTCTAATGATGATTCTTCATGTATTTCGTGTGTATCTCACCGGTGGGTTTAAAAAACCTCGTGAATTAACTTGGGTTACGGGTGTCGTTCTGGGTGTATTAACCGCATCTTTTGGTGTAACTGGTTATTCCTTACCTTGGGACCAAATTGGTTATTGGGCAGTGAAAATTGTAACAGGTGTACCTGACGCTATTCCTGTAATAGGATCACCCTTGGTAGAGTTATTGCGCGGAAGTGCTAGTGTGGGACAGTCCACTTTGACTCGTTTTTATAGTTTACACACTTTTGTGTTGCCGCTTCTTACTGCTGTATTTATGTTAATGCACTTTCTAATGATACGTAAACAGGGCATTTCTGGACCTTTATAGAAAATAATAGTCGACTAAAAAATCATTTATCTTTTGGAGAAGTAATAATAGTATTTCGTTGCTATTAAGCATGGATTATTGAAAATTAGTAAGACATGTGTTTGGATATTTCCCCTCAACCCCCACTATTATTTGATAGGAATAGTTGAAGGGAATTCGCTAAAGAGAAAATCAAATGGATTATGGGAGTGTGTGACTTGAACTCTTGATTAGTCTATGTAGGTATATGCCTGCCACATTGGCCTTGGAATTCATCAAGTAAATGTGTCTTTGTTCCAACCGCCGCGTAAGGCCCTGCCCTATACCGAGGATAGGCTGGTTCACTTGAAGAAAAAATTTTTTATGATCAAGTCCAAATCATGTTGTACATGAATCGGCTCCGTAAAATCCAGTATAATAAATGAAAAAAATATAGTTTAGTCATTTCAGTTACTTAAGATTTATTATTAATATTTTTTATAGTATGAAAATGCATTCATTTCCTATGCATTAATATGATGCATAATACTGTCGGGGTGATACAGGGGGTCTAAAGAATAAGGAGGTTAGACTATATTAGTAACAAGTAAACCATTTACGTAGTCCCAACTTTTTTGGGACTAAATACCAATCGTAAGGTCTGAGACAACCCAGAAAGCACTTGATCGTATCATGATCAACTTTGTAATCGTAAGCCTACTTGGGTATTGAGTAGTTAGTTGTAAGAACCAACAACATTCGTTTAGTTCTTTTGATTCCTACTCGAGCCGGATGATGAAAAATTATCATGTCCGGTTCCTTCGGGGGATGAATCAATAATAATTCACCTATCCTAATAACAAAAAAACCTGACTTGAATGATCCTGTATTAAGAGCTAAATTAGCTAAGGGTATGGGTCATAATTATTACGGCGAGCCCGCATGGCCCAACGATCTTTTATATATTTTTCCAGTAGTAATTCTGGGTACTATTGCATGTAATGTAGGCTTAGCGGTTCTAGAACCATCAATGATTGGTGAACCGGCGGATCCTTTTGCAACTCCTTTGGAAATATTACCGGAATGGTATTTCTTTCCCGTATTTCAAATACTTCGTACAGTACCTAATAAATTGTTGGGTGTTCTTTTAATGGTTTCAGTACCTGCGGGATTGTTAACAGTACCTTTTTTAGAGAATGTTAATAAATTTCAAAACCCATTTCGTCGTCCAGTAGCGACAACTGTCTTTTTAATCGGGACCGCGGTTGCCCTTTGGTTGGGTATTGGTGCAACATTACCCATTGAAAAATCCTTAACTTTAGGCCTTTTTTAATTTAATTCAATTGTGAACTAGCACGACGTATGTATCTAGGGAAAAATCACTTTGAGGCGATTATTCCCTAGGTACATCTATCCAATTCCGACTTTTTCTAAAATATGGAATTAGATTAAATATTAAAAACTTATTTTCATCTTAAAAAAAGACGAAAGAAATTCAATCTATTTTTCATTTATTGTTCGGTAAATAAATTACCAAACGCTTTTCTAGAATGTCCAATATCTGTTTTATATCTTCTAGGCAAATATGTTCCATTTTCATAAGATCTTCTTGACTGTTATTCAAAAGGTCGAATAATGTATATATGTTGGACCTTTTCAGGCAATTATAGATCCTTGGGGGCAATTCTGATTGGTCAATAAAAATCGATTTGAATGCTATTTCTTTTTTGTTTTTTCGGAGTTTAGCCAATTTTTCATCAAAGATAAAAGGGGATAAAGGAACCGTGTATTGATTCTTCTCTAAATGTGAGTTTTCTTCTTCCATATGTAAAAACGGAATAAAAAAATCAATCAAATTACGAGAGGCTTCAAGAAGTGCTTCTTTCGGAGTTATACTTCCGTTTGTCCAGATTTCGAGAAAAAGGATCTCTTGTTTTTCATTCCCATTGCCATAAGAATGAATACTATGATTTGCATTTCGAACAGGCATGAATACGGCATCTATAGGGTAACTTCCGTCTTGAAAGTTTTGTGGCGTATTTTTAAGATATCCTCGATTTCTCTCAATTTCTAATTCAATACACAAATCAACGGGTTCCATCAGGCTAGCTATATATTGCGCATTATCAACGATTTCGACATAAGGGGGTAAGATGATATCTTGGGCAGTTACATATCTAGGACCTCTGACACAAATAGATGCCTTGCAAGTTCCATATAGATTACTTCTGAATACAATTTCTTTCAAATTCATTAAGATTTCGTGGATCGATTCTTGAATACCCGCAATAATAGAATATTCGTGTGAGACTTTCTCAAATTTTACACGTGTGATCCGTGTTCCTTCTATTTCTCCAAGTAAAGCTCGGCGTATTGCAATACCTATTGTGTCGGCTTGACCTTTTATAAGTGGAGACAGAATAAACCTTCCATAATAAAGACGTTTACTATCTATTCTTGATTCAACACACTTCCACTGCAGTGTCCGAGTAGATACTGTTATTTTCTCTCGAACCATAGTAATAATATTTGATTAGATCATTGAATCATTTATTTCTCTTGTTTTTGTTGAAAATTATTCAATAGGCATTTCTACACACGTCTTTTTTTGGGAGGTCTACAGCCATTATGCGGCATAGGAGTTACGTCTCGTACGAAAGTTAATAATATACCACTTCGACGAATAGCGCGTAGCGCTGCGTCCCTTCCGAGACCGGGACCTTTTATCATGACTTCGGCTCGTTGCATACCTTGATCTACTGCTGTACGAATAGCATTTGCTGTTGCGGTTTGAGCAGCAAATGGTGTGCCTCTTCTCGTACCCTTGAATCCACATGTCCCGGCAGAGGACCAAGAAAACACGCGTCCCCGTACATCTGTAACAGTGACAATGGTATTATGGAAGCTTGCTTGAACATGAATAACTCCTTTTGGTATTCTCCGCGTACTTTTCATCCGTACATTCTTACGGGAACCAAGTCTGGGTATAGCTTTTGGCATATTTTATCATTTCATAAATATGAGTCAGAGATATATGGATATATCCATTTCAGGTTAAAATAGATTTCGTATTTATTTTGTGTATGTATATGGTTGTTTCTTTAGTAAGTGTGATTATCCCTGCCTTTGCTTATGTCTTGGGTTAGAACAAATTACTATAATTCGCCCCCGCCTGCGGATTAGCCGGCATTTTTCACAAATTTTACGAACGGAAGCTCTTATTTTCATATTTATTATTCCTTATCTTAAATCTGAATATATTTCTTGGAAGAAAATAAGTTTCTTGAAGTTTTGTGTATCTTGCATCATATTCTCACAGAAGGAGTCTTCAAATAAAAAAAACCAATTAATCCTTTCCTGGTTAAATAATAACGACTTGTTTCTATTTTGACTCTATTTCCTAGTATCATTAAAAAACTCTGTCGAATATTTACTGAAAGATAACCTAGAATCCGATCTTCAGTATCTAAAAGAACCCGTAACATGAGCTTGGGAGGTTATTCGGTAATGGTAATTTAATCTTGATTAATATTTTTTTGTTTTGTTCGGTGATTAGAGGTAAAACTCCCGTGAAGTATCAACTAATCGAGTAGAAACAATATTAGATAACCCGTATCTTTATCTTTTTTTTTATTTGAATTATTAATTATATAATTTTTATTATAATTCTATTATTTATTATATAATTTACATTTAATAGAATTATAAAAATATAATTATATATAATTTATAGTATGCTTCATGCTTCAGATAAAATTTGTATCTTAAAAGGATTACCATATATAACACAAAATTTCTCCGCCGATTCCCTCTAACCGAGCCTCCCGGTCTGTCATTATACCTCGAGAAGTAGAAATAATTACAATCCCCATTCCGCCCAAAATTCGAGGAATTCGTTGAGAGTTGGAATAAATTCGTAGACCGGGTCTGCTGATTCGTTTTAAATTTAAAATATTTCTATGGGGCCTTTTTGTAGTCCTTCTGTGTTGTAATGTTAAAACCAAAAAATTTTTGTTATTTTCTCGATGTGTTCTCACATTTTCGATAAAACCTTCTTGTAAAAGTATCTTAACAATATTTTCCGTAATATTAGTAAATGTTATTCGAACCACCCTTTTTTTATTCCTATCGGCGTTTCGTATAGAGGTTATTATCTCGGCAATAGTATCCCTACCCATGGTAAAATAAAATTATTAGTGAATCTAAATTGGATATAATCAACATGCTTATTTTTTTTTTTACTTTTACGTATTTGGTTTTTTATAAATATGACTAATCAATAACGACATATGCGTGAGATACAATCTTAGTTCTTTTAAATACTCCAACTATAAAGGATCTCTATTTATAATACCTCGGGAGCTAATGAAACTATTTTAGTAAAATTTAACTGTCTTAATTCCCGGGCGATCGCACCAAAAATTCGTGTTCCTTTTGGATTTCCTTCTTGATCAATAACAACCGCAGCGTTGTCATCATATCGTATTATCATACCGTTGTCACGTTTGAGTTCTTTACAGGTACGCACAATTACAGCTCTGACCACTTCTGATCTTTTTAGGGGCATGTTTGGTACTGCTTCTTTAATCACAGCAACAATAACGTCACCAATATGAGCATATCGACGGTTACTAGCTCCTACGATTCGAATACACATTAATTCTCGAGCCCCACTGTTATCTGCTACATTTAAATAGGTCTGAGGTTGAATCATATCATTTTGAAATCTGTTCTTTCAATGCATAAGGACGAAGAAAAAAAAAAAAAGAAATATTTATTGTCTAAAATAAAAAACTTGCAATTTTCTAAGACTCTTTTCATTTCTTTTGGTTCTACTTTATATATCCCTTGATTCCGAAATAATGAACTGAGTCCGTAGAGGCATTTTTGATGCTGCTATTGAAATAGCCCTTCTTGCTATATTTTCTGTTACTCCGGTCATTTCATAAAGTATTCGGCCTGGTTTAACAACAGCTACCCAGTATTCCGGGGATCCTTTCCCCGAGCCCATACGGGTTTCGGCAGGTCTTACTGTAACTGGTTTATCTGGAAATATCCGGACCCATATTTTTCCACCACGACGTACATTTCGTGTCATTGCTCGCCGACCTGCTTCTATTTGTCTAGATGTGATCCAAGCGGGTTCAAGTGCCCGAAGAGCATATTTACCGAAACATATATGATTCCCTCGATATGATATTCCCTTCATTCTTCCTCTGTGCTGTTTACGGAATCTGGTTCTTTTGGGGTTATAGTTGATGGTTGTTTCTGAATCCCATCTCTACTACAGAACCATACATGAGAATTTGTTCTCATATGGCTCCTCGCGATTTGCTTTTAATAAAAAAATTAATTCATATATTTATATTTACGAGTTTACAGCGAATCTTTATATTTTTTGAAATTCAATCTAATCTAGTAGTAATTTGTGTCTCTGGTTTGAATACATAACTAACCATTTTCTATTGTATAAATCATAGGATTCTTTTTTACCTTTTTTTATTTTATTGTTCAAATTTAGCAATTCAAAAAACAAATGTTTTCGCGGGCGAATATTTACTCTTATATTTTAATTTCATAATTGTCTAGTAACTTCTGAGAATATATGAAGTTTTTTTGGCTTATTCCGCCATCCCAACCAGCGAATCATTAATAATTTTTTTTCGTTTTAATAAAAAAAAAAAAAATTTCCATTA
>OY787645.1:110000-127500 GCA_963678965.1 Cruciata laevipes
ATTCTTTTCGATTATAAACGATGGAATCGCCCATTTCGTTACATAAAAAATAATCGATTTAACAAAGCTGTACGAAAAGAAATCTCTCAATATTTCTTTGAGGCATGCAAAAATGATGGAAAACAAAGAATATCTTTTACATACTTACCCAGTTTGTCAACTTTTTGGGAAATGATACAAAGAAAACTATCTCTGTCCACACTAGATAAAACTTCCTCTAATGAGTTTGACAAGCATTGGGTTTATACGAACAACAAAAAACGAAATAATTTAAACAAGGAGTTTCGAAATCGAATTGAAGCTCTAGACAAGGAATTTTTTTTTCTGAATATACTCGACATAAAAACGAGATTTTGTAATGACGATACTAAAAGTAAATATTTGCCAAAAATGTATGATCCCCTCTTGAAGGGGGCCTATCGCGGAAGAATCAAAGAAATGTTTTTACCCTCTAAAAATTCGACAGAAAATTTAATAAAGACAGTTGGTATAAATCGGATTCATAGTATTCTTACTGATTACCAAGAATTTGAACAGAAAGGGGGTCTGTTTGATAAAAAAAAATTATCAACAGAAATTTACAAAATTTTACCTTTAGCTGGTGAATTTGATATAGAACAAAAATCAAACTTTACTTTGAAAAGTCTTTCTTTAGTTTCAGATCAAGAACAAAAAAAAATAGATTTTGAAAAAGAAAAAAAAAAATTCAAATTGTTATTTAATCTTACTCAAAGAGACTCAAATGGTCAAAAAGAATCAGCAAAAGCGAATAAAAAAATTAAAAAAAGAGATAGGTATGATAGATAAAAGAAAAGATAAGAAGAAATACGTCCGCCACCTAAATATTTGATAGCTTCTCCTATAAAAAAAGCAATAAGACCAAACCCATTGGTAATTCCATCAATCATCCGTCGATCAAAAAAATGAATCAATTCAGCGGATTTTCTTATTCCTCCAATTAAAGACATTGTATAAAAAGAATCTATATAACCACGATTATATGACCAATTATATAGAGCATTTATAATTTTGTCCCCAAAAATTCTCTTAGAACCACCTTTTATCTTAAGAATTAAATTTATTAAATCAAAATTTAATAAAGAAGAGTAGGAAGACTTATATAACAAGGACGCTATAAATATTCCTAAAAAGGCTATACTAACCGAAAAAGTCGAATCTTTCACAAATTCGTACCAATCCATGGAATTCTTCAATTTATGAGACCACAAATTTATCGACGGCATTAACCATTTAGATAATATATCTAAATCTACTCTTTCTTGACTAAAAGGAATTCCTATAGCTCCAACGAATAAAGTAAAGAAACACAACACAAGTAGAGAGAATAACATAGTATTATCAGATTCAGAAGGATATGAATAAAATTGTTTATTCTGAAAATGAACAATAGTAATAAAGGGACGTATGACAGTTTCAGTACGATCATCAATTGGATATATCTTTTTTGAAAAAAAATAGGAACGTTGTTTATTAGTTATTGTTAACAAGCTTACGTTTTTATTTTTGTTAATTCTTTTAGAAACTTCCTTACCCCATAGAGATATTGAATAGAAGGGGATTTGTTGTTTACCAATGTAATTTTGAATTTGAACACCTAAATGTCCTTCAAAAGTAAGTAAATAGATACGAAACATATAAAATGCGGTTAATCCCGCGGTAAGCCAAGCTATTATAGCGAAACTTGTTGAATATAACCAACTATCAGTAAGAATTTCATCTTTGGACCAAAAACAAGCTAATGGTGGAATACCACAAATAGAAAGAGTACCTATTAAAAAAGTACTTTTGGTAATTGGTACATGTTTTGTTAACCCTCCCATAAGGGCCATATTTTGACTTTTCTGGGGAGAATACCCAACAACCGTTTCCATTGAGTGAATAACGCATCCCGATCCTAAAAATAACAAGGCTTTGGAATATGCATGAGTAATCAAATGAAATAAAGCACTTCGATAAGACCCCATACCTAGAGCTAGCATCATATAACCCAACTGAGACATTGTGGAATAAGCTAAACCCCTCTTAATGTCTTTTTGCGCAACAGCTAAAGTAGCTCCTAATAATACAGTTATTATTCCTACTAATGAAATGAAATTCATTATGTAAGGTATAACTATGAAAAGAGGAAGAAGGCGGGCTACGAGAAAAATCCCTGCTGCTACCATAGTAGCGGCGTGTATAAGAGCGGAAATAGGAGTAGGTCCCTCCATGGCATCGGGTAACCAGACATGAAGGGGAAATTGTGCGGATTTAGCAACAGCACCGGCAAATAATAGACCAGCACATAAAGTAACAAATAACAAATTTACTTGATTATCCACAATTAAGTTATTGCATATTTCGAATAGATCCCGAAATTCAAAACTACCCGTTATCCAAAAAAAACCCAAAATTCCTAATAATAAACCAAAATCCCCTATACGATTAGTTACAAAAGCTTTTTGGCAAGCATTTGCTGCAAGAGGTCGTGTAAACCAAAATCCTATTAATAGATAGGAACACACGCCAACCAATTCCCAAAAAATATAAATTTGTATCAAATTAGAACTAGTAACTAATCCCAACATAGAAGTACTGAAAAAACTCATATAAGCAAAAAATCTCAAATACCCTTGATCATGGGCCATATAATTATCACTATAAACAAGAACCAAAATTCCAACAGTAGTAATTAATATTAACATAATAGAAGTAAGTGGGTCGATCAAATAGCCGAATTCTAAAGAAAAATCATTAATAATGACCCAAGACCAGATATATTGATAAATAGAATTTCGATTTATTTCTTGAATAGATAGATTTATTGCAAAAAGCATGACTATACTTAACAATAAAACACTCTGAAAGGACCACATACGACGAAGATTTTTTGTTGTCGTTGGAAAAAGAAGAAGTCCTACCCCTATTAATAGAGGAATTAAAAGTGGAATCAAAGGTATGATCCACCCGTATTTATATATATGTTCCATAAAACGTTTTAAAAATTTTTTAATTAATAGTTTGCGATTCACTAGATCTTGCCTCTTTGAAAGAGATCAATAAAAGTCAAGATATGGACTAAGTTACAAGTTAAACTAACTTAATTCTGATTTTAATATAATTCAATTTAATATGCCCTAAGTTTTTGCTAAATCCTTCAAATATTCAAACCGCGAGGTTACGTTTGGTCAAACGATACGAAAGCTTGAAATTCCTAATCTTGAAAACTAAAAAGCCTCTTTTTACTACTTTGATCGCTTAATAGCAAAAAAGCAAAAAAAGGGCTTTTATCTTTAATCTTGTTGTAGAATATTTTTTTGCACCTAAATAAAATAAAAAATGATGAAAATTCAAACGGACGGTTTTGGATTCTTTTTTTAAATATTTTTAGAGAGATTAAACTTAACAAATTCCATTTATATAACATATAACAATCAGATTCTATAGATATATATAAATAAGATCTAAATAAATAGAGACTTTAATAATAAATAATGCCAATTTAAAGGTACCAATTACGACAAAGTATTTTGCATATATTTTAAAAAATTTTTGATGGAATAAAAAGCCTGAAAAAAATAACATCTCTTATTCTTTTTTTTTTTTTTAGTATTTACTAATAGTAAAATTTTTTTAGTCTTTATATTCATTCAATTTGCACATATCTCCCGTAACTCGACTTAGCTAATTTATTTTGAGCAAAAAAAAGATGTCTTTCACATCCAGCTATAACAATAAGGAATCCTTTTTAAAATATTAAATGGCAGTTCCAAAAAAGCGTACTTCGACATCAAAAAAGCGTATTCGTAAAAATTTTTGGAAAAAGGGTGGGTATTGGACAGCGTTAAAAGCTTTTTCGTTAGGGAAATCCCTTTTTACCGGGAATTCAAAAAGTTTTTTTGTACAGCAAACAACTAAGTAATAAGGGTTGGAAAATAAAGTAATCCATTCAAAAAAAGGCCCTCCCACCTTAATTTTTATTTTGTATATAAAATAAAAATTATATAAAATTATAAAAATCCATTATGTATTATCTAGTGAATTGGGCTAATCAACCTGAAATGGAACTCAACCCGTTCTTTACTGTTTTAAAAATAATAATTTTTGGGTTATTCAATAAATAGGAATACTTGTTTTGGTAATATTGGTAATAAACTAAAAAATACAAGATATAAAGATTTACCCTTCTTTGGCTCAGTTTGAAGATGGGGAGGCTTTTTTCCCCATCTTCATGTTATAATATAGAATAATCAAAATTTGGATCCCTTTTTTCTATCTGTTTTCTAGTTTAGTTATGTTCATTAATTTAATCAAAGTAGATTTTTTGAATTTTATCGCTTGATGGAGGTAAACCGTTCTAGTTCCAAGAGCTCAAGCATAAAAAAATAAAAAATCCAAGAAAACTACAAAACCCTAAATGAAAATAACGAACCCTCAACTCGTTCTTTGAATGGGTTTTTATTCAGCAATGTAAACGTTTCTGAAAAAAAGTATATAGTATACTGCATTTAGTTATTCAATCTCGACGATTTTTTAATCATAGATTATTATAAGTTCAAGACAAGCCGCTATGGTGAAATTGGTAGACACGCTGCTCTTAGGAAGCAGTGCTAGAGCATCTCGGTTCGAGTCCGAGTGGCGGCATGCCATCTTCTAAAAAAGAGAAAAAGATCTTATAATAAATTCAACGCCCAATTTCAATTTTTCAATTTTAGAGACTCTTCTTTTCTTTTTTAATTTAAGATTTTTTATGATATTTGTAACCTTAGAACATATATTAACTCATATTTGCTTTTCAATCGTTTCAATCAGAATTATAATTTGGCTAATAAGCTTTTTTTTAGAAGATGAAATCGAACAACTATATAATTCATCTGAAAAGGGAATGATAGTTACTTTTTTTTGTCTAACAGGATTATTAATTACCCGTTGGGTTTATTCGGGACATTTTCCACTAAGCGATTTATCAGAATCTTTAATCTTTCTTTCGTGGAGTTTCTCCCTTATTCATATAGTTCCGTTTTTAAAAAAAAAAAAAAATTATTTAAGCACAATAACCGGTTCAAGTGTTCTATTGACCCAAGGCTTTGTTACTTCTGGTCTTTTAACTAAAATAGAACACTCTTCAATATTAGTACCTGCTCTTCAATCCGAATGGTTAATAATGCACGTAACTATGATGATAGTGGGCTATGCATCTCTTTTGTGTGGATCATTATTTTCAATAGCACTTCTAGTTATTACATTGAGAAAAAACAGAACAATTTTTTGTAAAAGTAATCCTTTGTTATTAGTAACTGAATATTTTTTCATTGGTGAAATCAAATACATGAATGAAAGAGCTAATCTTTTGTCAAATACTTCTTTTTTTTCTACTAAGAATTATTACAGGTGTCAATTGATTCAACAATTAGATTGTTGGAGTTATCGGGTTATTAGTCTAGGGTTTCTTTTTTTAACCGTAGGTATTCTTTCGGGAGCAGTGTGGGCTAACGAAGCATGGGGATCATATTGGAATTGGGACCCAAAAGAAACTTGGGCATTTATTACTTGGACCGTATTCGCGATTTATTTACATACCCGAACAACTAGAAAGACGCAGGGTTACAACTCAGCAATTGTAGCGTTTATAGGCTTTCTTATAATATGGATTTGCTATTTTGGGGTTAATTTATTAGGAATAGGGTTGCATAGCTATGGTTCATTTACATTAACATCAAACTGAATTCAAGAAAGTAATCTTGCGAATCTAACTGAGTCTAGCATATATGTATTAAAAAACTTTAGTTGAACCACGTGTGAATCAAATAGATTCACACGGTTCGTGCTCATTGCCCATACAGGGTTAACGTTTAAAAACTTTACTTAGAAATTGATGAGAAAAGCTTTCTTTGTATAACCTTTTAACTACAAAATTAAAAATTTTTAAATCATAGGTTTTTTTGTTTTAGTTATAAAAAAAAACTGTTTATAAGAAAGAATTAGATAGAATAACTTCGACTTTGTCAACTGATAGTGAAAAGATGAAATCCGGGTACATACCAATACCGAGTATGGGTAAAAAAAGAGAAATTGAAAGAAATAACTCGCGCGGTCCAGAATCAACAAAAGAATAATTTTGAATATTAAAGAACTTGTATCCGTAGAAAATTTGTCGTGACATAGATAATGAATAAATAGGAGTTAATATCATACCAATTGCCATTACAAAAGTAATTAATATTTTTGGCATTAAAAGAAATTTTTGGCTAGTAATTATTCCAAAGAATACTATTAATTCCGCAATAAAACCACTCATACCCGGTAATGCAAGAGAAGCCATAGAAAAGCTACTAAACATCGTGAACATTTTTGGCATTTGGATAGCTATTCCGCCCATTTGGTCAAGGTAAACAAGGCGCAGTCTATCATAAGTGGTACCTGCTAAGAAAAAAAGGGCAGCACCAATAAATCCATGTGATATTATTTGTAAAAGAGCTCCATTCAGTCCCGTATCGGTTATCGACCCAATGCCTATAATTATGAAACCCATATGAGAGACGGAAGAATAAGCTATTCTTTTTTTTAAATTTCGTTGGCCAAGAGATGTTGAAGCTGCATAAATTATTTGTATTGTACCTACTATGACTAAACATGGCGAAAATAGAGAATGGGCGTGAGATAAGAATTCCATATTGACCCGCACTAACCCATACGCTCCCATTTTTAATAAGATTCCGGCCAGAAGCATACACGTACTGTAATGTGCTTCTCCGTGGGTATCTGGCAACCATGTATGTAGGGGTATAATTGGCGATTTGACAGCAAAAGCAATAAAAAATCCAATGTAGAATATTATTTCCAAGGCTACAGGATATGACTGATTAGCTAACGTTTCAAAATTTAATGTTGGTTCATTGGAACCATATAAAGCGATACCTAAAACTCCCATTAAGAGAAAAATGGAACCCCCTGCCGTGTACAAAATAAATTTTGTAGCTGAGTATAGACGTTTTTTTCCTCCCCACATAGATAGAAGTATATAAACGGGAATTAATTCTAACTCCCACATGAGAAAAAAAAGTAAAAGGTCCCGACAAGAAAATGATCCTATTTGACCACTATACATTGCTAACATCAGGAAATGAAATAATCGAGAATCTCGAGTAACCGGCCAAGCTGCTAAAGTCGCTAAGGTAGTGATAAATCCAGTTAGTAAAATAAGTCCTATAGAAAGTCCGTCTATTCCTAATCTCCAATGGAAATCAAAAAAATGGATCCATTCATAATCCTCTGTTAGTTGGATTAATGGATTATCCATTTGACAATGATAACAGAATGTATAAGTCGTTAGAAGCAGTTCTAATATACATATAAATATAGTATACTGACGAATCGCCTTATTTCCTCTATGGGGAAGAAAAAAGATTAAGGAACCACTAAATATTGGAAAAATTACAATTGTTGTTAACCAAGTAAAAAAATTCGTAGTAAATACAAGATATGCTTGGACCAGACAAACCTGTACTCAAACTAGTTTGAGTACAGGTTTGTCGGTAAAAAATCAAATGGATTCAACTAAAATTGTCTCGAATATATCAATAAGCTAGACCCATACTTCGGGTTGTTTCATTAGATAAGTAAACTCGAACACTCAAGAACTCGGTTGGGCAGGCAGATTCACATCTTTTACAACCAACGCAGTCTTCTGTTCTTGGAGCGGAAGCTATTTGTTTAGCTTTACACCCGTCCCAGAGTATCATTTCTAATACATCGGTCGGGCAGGCTCGGACACATTGAGTACAGCCTATACAGGTATCATAAATTTTTACTGAATGCGACATTTAATCTATACATTTTGAATGTCAGAAATTTTCGATCTAGTAAACTTATAAAAAAACCTATATTTAGATACTAGACGAATCAACAAGTTATCAGAATTTTTCTAATCAATGTATGTACTTCTGAATTGATTTATGACAAAGGTCCAAGATACTTTGATTTCAGAGGTTTTTGTAAACACTATTATACCTTAATCTAGCAAACATACTAATTCGAATTACTTTCCGATTCGGACTATTGAAAGCAATATCGATAATACTAATCACTAATACTAATTGTTCAACAAATTCGATTGGTTAATACGAGTAGATTTTCGGTTACGATAAATTAATGAAACAATAGCGAGTCCAATAGCTGCTTCAGCGGCTGCAATAGCTATAACAAAAATTGTGAAAATGTCTCCTTTTAATTGACGATTATCAAAAAAATTCGAAAATGTTACAAAATTTATATTAACCGCATTTAATATAAGTTCAAGACACATAAGAGCTCTAACCATATTTCGACTTGTGATCAATCCATAGATCCCAATAGAAAATAAATAAGCACTCAACACAAGTATATGTTCGAGCATCATTAACTAACTCCTTATCAATCTTATTCAATTGAATCTAAACACCAACTCAATCGAATCGATTGAATCACATATAACAAGTAGTCGACATGTGAATTGCTTATTTACTACCGACGGGCTACAACAATCGCACCTATTAAAGCAACTAAAAGAATTATTGAAACAAGTTCAAATGGAAGAAAAAAATCTGTTGATAAATGAACCCCAATTTGTTGATTATTAGTTATCAAATCTTGCTCTAGAATCTGGTTTGATTTTGTAGTCCAAATAATAGCATCCCATGACATATCTAGAATAGTACTAATTAGTGAAATAAAAAGAGTTGTACACACTACCGAAGTAATTGCATTGCCAATATTCCAAAGATTTTCCTCCTTAGAATATTCTGAACCGTTCATGAACATCACAGCAAAAATGATTAAAACATTTATAGCCCCTACATAAATGAGTAACTGCGCAGCAGCTACAAAATAAGAGTTCAATAGAAGATAGAATAATGATATACAAACAAGAACGAATCCCAGTGAAAAAGCAGAATAAATTGGGTTGGAAAGTAATACAACCCCTTGACCTCCTAAAATTAGACCCGATCCTAGAAAGACTAAAAGAAAATCATGTATTGGTCCAGATAAATTCATTTACAAAAAAATATAAATTGAAATATTTCATGACTTTATTGACCGTAGCAGGAAAAAAGAAGTGACTCCTTTTTTTATAAAACTTCTTTTAATTAACTGCAATGTGAGTTGGTGTAGATAGGATTATTAAAGTACTTTCTCGTTTAATATCCTAAAACTTTTATCTATTGTGAAACTTATTACTCTAATTTTAATCTAATTAATATAGAAAATATAATCATAGAAAAGAAACATATTTTCTTTTAAAACATATTTTCTTTTAATAAGTTATTTACAAGTTTTTTTGATGAAAGAAAGGATTCTTTTGGATGCAAATTGAGACCTTGTAATTTCATTTTTAGTTTTTTTGAATCACTGAATTAAATTGAAAGTTTTATAGATTTTGTATTTTAGGTAAATTTGAAATTGTTCGAATTGTGTAATCGTCACTTACTGATATCGGTAACCGACCCAACGAAATTTGATTGTAATTCAACTCATGACGATCATAAGTAGAAAGTTCATATTCTTCAGTCATCGATAAACAATTTGTTGGACAATACTCAACACAATTACCACAAAATATACAGATTCCAAAATCAATACTGTAATTGAACAATCGTTTTTTTCGAATATTGGGTTCCAATTTCCAATCAACAACAGGTAGATCTATAGGGCATACACGAACACATACTTCACAAGCAATGCATTTATCAAATTCGAAGTGGATTCGGCCTCTGAAACGCTCAGGTGTAATCAGCTTTTCATAGGGATATTGAATAGTTATAGGTAAACGATTCGCATGAGCTAAGGCAATCATGAAACCTTGACCAATATATCTGGTAGCTCGTACTGTTTGTTGACCATAATTTATGAACTCGGTTACCATAGAAAACATGTCGTGAATATAGATAAATAAAAAAAGTTTTTATGCTTATTTCTTTCTCTTGTTTGAGACAAGTCATGAATACAGAATATTATTCTACAATGAAAAAAGTTGGAACGAAGTTGTTAACAACAGATTACCCAGAGAAATAGGTAAAAGAAATTTCCATCCAAAACTTAATAGTTGGTCCATCCGCAGCCTTGGTAAAGTCCATCTTGTTGCAATCGAAATAAACAAGAACAAATAAGTTTTAGCTAATGTAATAAGTATACCGATTATTGTTCCAAACACTTTACCTGTTTTAGTGATCTCAAAAAACTTAGGAATTAATTCGTATGCAATAGAAAGATTCCAACCTCCTAAGTAAAGAACTGTTATAAATAATGAAGAAACTAGTAGATTTAGATACGAAGCAATGTAAAATAAACCAAATTTAATACCCGAATATTCTGTTTGATAACCCGCCACTAATTCTTCTTCTGCTTCTGGTAAATCAAAAGGCAATCTCTCACACTCGGCGAGAGAAGAACTTAGAAAAATGCTAAACCCTATAGGTTGACGCCATATATTCCACCCCCAAAAACCGTATTTTGATTGGGCTTCAACTATATCAACTGTACTTGGACTATTAGATAATTATAGTCGATGATAACACCAACGTTCACATCGCTATTACAGAACCGTACATGAGATTTTTACCTCATACGGCTCCTCGGAGGTCACAAATAAATTTAAGGTAACGGTATCTTGCTATTATTTATCTTTTTCTGGAATAAATCTATCTTAAAGTTAAGGTTCCAAATTATACCAACGAAATTCTGTTTGCTATACTTAAAAAATATATTTTAACTACTATATATTTCAAAAGCGCTTCTGAATTGATCTTATCTTTTTTAAATCAAAAAAATTACATTTTTTTGTTGATACATAATCGAATCCTTTAATAAAAGACTGTTTAAAATATTTTTATACTAATAGTACATAGATTTTTCAACCTATTTTTTTTTTTCAATTTACGAAAAATAATTAGACCTTACATTTTAATTCAAAATTCATAACAAGAGTTCTCTCTTTAGAATCTCTCTTTAGAACTATATATAAATATATATATATGAAAATATATGAAAAATAATAAAAAAAAAAGACCCCTTCCTTTTTTTATTCTTTTTTATTCCGTTCCTATTCTCCTTTCTTCATAACTCATAAAAGGGCTTAAACTTTAACCAAACTAAAAGATTATCTCGTTCGTGATAGTTATTTATTTAATCAGTGAATAGGAGCATACTTTGGATCGGAATTGTGGGGAATACTTCTTCAGTGTTTCTACCAACCTAAAGCCCCAATTTAATTTCTTTTTCTATAACAGAAAAACCCTTTTGGGTAACTTATGAAATCCGCATTATCAACTCTTTACGAAACCTTTGTGTATTTTAGTCTTCCTAACCATCCACTTATTTTTTTGTTCAACCTACCCACCTTTATGTTAAATGTTAATAGACGTGTCGTAAATAAAAAAATCTTTCGGAGTTGGTCGTTTGAACCCGCTTCAAGTCATCATGCTTAAGTAATGAATCTTGGGGTAAACAGTCTCTACTGCTTATGCCTACTTAATTAATCCTTGTACATAGGAACTGAGACTTAAATCCTTTTTACTGCAAAATTTTAAGCTGTTTTCGTTCACCCATATAACTATCTGCTTTAAGCCATCAACCAAAATGAAAAAGAATGAATAAAAAAACGTCCATTTAACCTTTTTTAAGCCTAAGAAAAAAAATAGAGAGGAATTTTTGTGTCTCAACGAATCACACGTAGAGATATTGATAATACACACAGAGCTAATGGTATTTCATAACTAATTGATTGAGCAGTAGCCCTTAGACCACCTAAAAAGGAATATTTATTATTTGAGCCATATCCTGACATAAGAAGTCCAATAGGAGCAACGCTTGAAATGGCAATCCATAAAAAAACGCCAATACTAAGATCGGATAGAACAAAGTGATAGCCAAATGGAATTACTGAATAGCTTAGTAAAACGGATACGACTGCTATTGACGGTCCGATACTGAATAAACGGGCATCTCCCCTAGATGGAAGAAGATTTTCTTTGAAAAGTAATTTTACACCATCCGCTAGAGCTTGAAGAATTCCTAAAGGGCCAGCGTATTCGGGTCCAATACGTTGTTGTATACCTGCAGATATTTCTCTTTCTAACCAAACAATCACCAGTACACCTATTGTGATTCCTAATACAAGACCAAAAATAGGGACAAGTATCCATAGGATCTCATAGACCCCCTTTAATGATTCCAATCTGAAAAGGGGATTAATCGATTGTATTTCAGTTGTATCCATTATCATTTTAATCATTTTAACGATCAACTTCTCCCATAATGATATCTATACTACCTAGTATTGTCATAATATCAGCCAATTTCATTCTTTTAACTAACTGAGGAAGAATTTGCAAATTGATAAATCCTGGTGGACGTATTTTCCATCTCCATGGAAAAACGCCTGGATCTCCTATCAAAAAAATTCCCAATTCGCCCTTTGGGGCTTCGACTCTAACATAAAGTTCTTGTTTAGACAACTCAAAAGCGGGAGAGGTTTTTTTACTAATAAACCGATATTCAAAATCATTCCAGTCGAAATCTTTTACTGTATCAAAGCGTCGGATTTCTAAATTTTCATAGGGCCCCCCGGGAATTCCTTCTAAAGCCTGTTGTATAATTTTTACGGATTCTGTCATTTCACTGATTCGTACTAAATAACGAGCTAACGAATCGCCCTCTTTTTGCCACTGAACTTCCCAATCCAATTCGTAATAACACTCATACTGATCAACTTTACGAAGATCCCATTGTATTCCGGAAGCTCGTAGCATGGGTCCTGATAAACCCCAGTTTAGTGCTTCTTCCCCGGTAATAACCCCTACACCCTCAACTCGTTTTAAAAAAATAGGATTACGTGTAATAAGCTTTTGATATTCAGTAACCGCTGTTAAAAAGTAATCGCAAAAATCCAAACATTTATCTACCCATCCATAAGGAAGATCCGCAGCTACTCCTCCAATACGAAAAAAATTATGCATCATTCGCATACCGGTAGCAGCTTCAAACAGGTCATATATCAATTCTCTTTCTCCAAAAGTATAGAAGAAAGGCGTCTGTGCACCAATATCTGCCATAAATGGACCAAGCCATAATAAATGGGAAGCTATCCGACTTAACTCCAACATAACGACTCGGATATAGCTAGCTCTTTTAGGTACTTGAATATTACCTAATTGTTCAGGCCCGTTTACGGTTATTGCTTCTGTGAACATAGTAGCTAAATAATCCCATCGGGTTACATAGGGCAAATATTGTATAATTGTTCGGTTTTCGGCAATTTTCTCCATCCCTCTGTGTAAATAACCTAATATTGGTTCACAATCAATAACATCTTCACCATCTAGAGTAACAATGAGTCGAAGAACACCATGCATTGATGGGTGTTGCGGTCCCATATTGACTCTCATTAAGTCTTTTCTTGTCGCCGGTACATTCATAAGTTTTTTAACGATTCATTCTTCCATGAATTGCTGAAAATGAAAAGCAATTTATCATAATGTAAAATTTAACCAAATAAACTAAGTACTAAAAACGAAAAGCCGCGGCTTTTACAATTAACGAGTTTTTATCTCTCGAATATTCAACTGACCAATTAATTGTTTATAACGTACTGTATTTTTTTTTGCCAAATAAGCCAACAGTCGTTGACGTTTTCCCAATATTTTTCGTAAACCTCTCTGAGATAAATAGTCTTTTTTGTGTAGTTCCAAATGTGAAGTAAGTCGCTGGATCCTATTGGTAAACCAGAATACTTGAAATTCAACAGAACCTCTATTTTCGTCTTCCGAACTGAGTGGCTTTTTTAACATTCAAACTTCTCCCTTCGTACCTTACAAATATATATTTTACCAATGAGTAATAATAATGCTATTCATTTTAATGGAGTGCAGTATATGCGTGAATTTCTTTATTAACTTCTACGTTTATTAATTCATATTAATCAATCTGGTTTGAAATGAAATTTGATTCCGATAGGGGAATATAGAAATGTGGTACATTTTTCGATTCAAAAAAGTATATAATGGAATCCTAAAATGATTAAGATTCTGGTAATTTATTTTTAGGTCAAATTTCAATTTATATCTTATTGTTTTTATTTTAGTATCTATATTTGAATGGGATGTAAAATTAGGTTATGTTTGAATCTGTTTCCTTTCATCGACCCTCTACCCTCAAAGATATATATGAAAGGTATACTATCAATCACTTTTCAACCGTGGGTACATCTGTAGCTTTAAAATACTGAAACGGCTACCATTAGTGGTATCAAACCAATAGCGATTCAGACAAGCTAAATCTTCTAATCGATAATTAGGCCAAAGAAAAATTCTTAAGTTAATTAATTCATTTTTTTCTGTATCACGATCTTTCTCTTTGTTCAACAATTGACTAGGGTTGTTTCTGGTCCAAAAAAATGAAGGTATCTCAACAAGATTTCTATTTTGAGTCTTTGAATTGAAACAAATTAGAATTCTGAACTCTCTACGACGTCTGGACGATAAAACAGTTTCAGGAACAAGTAAATCTAAACAATTTGTATCAATATATTCTTCTTCTCCGTCGTATGCTTGATCGGTTTGATGCTTACTTGTATGAACTAAGGAAATATCTAAGGTTTTATACATAATAAATTGCCCATCGTTTTTTACAGATATACGGGCGGGTTCAACAATCAATGCTCCCTTTTTGATCAATCCTGTAAGACTTAAATTCTTATCAACCAGCATTATATCCAAACACATTTCTTTTCTTTGAATCGAAGATAGAGTAATTTTTCTTGGATTTTTCAGTCTAAGCAAGAGACAATAGATTTTTATATTTTTGGTCATTCTTTGATTTAAAGTATTGCCCCAGCGTAATTGAAAAAGGAAATAACGTTTCATAAAGAAATCTAGTTCGGCTTCTGTCTTACTTTTGTATTGTTTTTTATTTTTAGCCTTTTTGATTTGTGATACTGCATAATCTTCTTCAATCTGCTTTTCTTGTTTTCTTGGGAGAAAGGACCCAAGATTTCCTGGATTTTTTTGTGTATCTGATCTAGGATCTCCTCCTCTTGCGGACGTTTCCTTTTCTTTTTTATCTTTATTCTTTATGTTTTTATTTGATGATATAACACATTCTTTTCGAGCGATGTTTTTCTTTTCCCCGGCAGCTTTTTCATTTAAATTTAAATTGCAAATAAATACTTTACTTGGGATAACCCACGGTTTTTTTTTATATAGATTATAAAAAAGTAGGAGTTCTGGAAAGAACCAAAATTCCAAACCTGAGATGGGACGTTTTATTAGTTTTTCATTCATTCCCATCCAATCCAAAAAGGTTTTTTTTGGATTTTGAGAGCTTTTTTTAGGATTTGGATTTTTCAAAAGTGTAAGGTAAAAAGGGCTGTTTTTTTCTGTTATTTGATAATTATTACTATCACTATCAAGTTTATTTTTATTACTCCTGGTATTGACCTTGAACCAAGTCTCAATATCAACCTTTTTTATAAAATCAAAATTACAATTTTTTCTATCATAATCCTTTTTTATATATATAATGTCGTTTGTTCTCGGATAATGATTGATAGGATTTTTTTCTAATCTATCAAAAGGCTTATGTGTATATGTGTTAGAATCATAAAAAAATTCTGGGTTCTTAGTTACTTTTACCTTTCGTTCAAAAGGTGATTTGTAAATAAACGAGTTTCTCTCTTTTTCATAATTAATATATTGATATGATAAAAGCTCGTGTTTATAGGTTTTTTGAAAATTATCTTTTTGATTCAATAATAAATACGAATTTTTTTGTTTTTTCGAATGAATTAATTGATCCTTTTCAGCGAAATTCACCTTGTAATTTTTATTTTGAACTTTATTGTGTTGGTTAATTTGATTTCGCCAGTTTGCTGATATCAATTTGGACCACCTAATTGCGGATAAATCATATTGATAATGTTCTTTTAACCAACCCTTCCACGAATATGTTGGATAATTTGTAAAGTTATTACAATTTAATTCAGAATTCAGCAATACCTGTCTTTCGAAAAAGTTTTTTTTTTTATTATTAATAAAAAAAAGCGTTCCGCGGTAATGAAAACCAGATCTTAATTTATACAAATTAATAGCTTGAGTTTGTGATAATTTATAAAATAAATATGCTTGAGACAAATAGGATAAGTCACAAAAAAGATGTGAATTTTTCTTATTATTAATAGTAGTAATCGATTTTTTAATATTTGAAATAAAGTAAATTGTATTGTTGTTTTTTTTATTAATTCTTTCGTAAGTTGTTTTGTTAATGGTTCTATCCCTATATTTTTTTTTTGATTCTATAAAATCTTTTATATCGAGTCTGGAAATATTAACGATAAATAAAAAAACGTTTACGTATAGTTTTTCGACAAAAATTTTTATAAAAGAATATAATTTTGAGATTAATCGGTCATTTTGTTTTTTTACTAGTTTAGAAATTTGTTTGGAAAATTCGAATTTATCAATATTCGAACTCTTTTTGTTAGGACTAATATAGATTCGCAGATTTTTTTTTTTTTTCGCTTTTGTAATTTTTTCTATTTTATTTCTAATTGTGCTTGTTCTATTCTCGATCTTTTTTTTTTTTTCAGTTAGCGAAGAGTTTGTCCAATGTGTAACTTTAATTTGACTAAAGGATTCAGGAATTTTCTGATTGCTGATTATCGAATCCTTTTTGCCTGTATTTTCATTCGAATCATATACTTTTAGTAATCCCAACAATCTAATTAGATTTATTTTTGAAAGTTCTTTTATAAATAAATAAATTTCGACAAAACATCTTTTTGTTTCTTTTGCAGTTGTTACAAACAATTTAGTTTTTTCCTTGAAAACTTTTAAAAATAGAAAATATAGCTTTTTGCATTTTACAAGTTTTATTTCCAGTTCCCTAATAACAGGCTTAAAAAAGTTAAAAAAGGAAGACCGTTTTCGGGGAGAACCAAAAGGCAGGTTAGTTTCCATTCCCCAAACTGTTAAAAAATAAAAAGGTGTTTTTTGTTTTTTCTTTAAATATTCATCAGACAATTGTGGTTGAGATCTATGCCAGGGTTTCAAACAAAAAGGAAATAGGATTTTTATCTGAATACCGTCTGTCAACCAATTCTTTGGAAATTCGGTTTCGGATAATTGAACACCGTTATAGGTACATTTAATATGCATTTCTCGATTCCATTCCTGGAGGTCTTCAGACCATTCGGGAAATTGTAATAATAAGATACGTCCAATATTTTTTATTATTATGTAAAACGGTAAAAAAAGGTATTTTCTAAGAACCGATTGTGTTATTAGCATGCAACCTCGTATTACTTGGGCAAATGGAATAGTATCCCAGGCTTCCGCTAGCTGTATTCGTGCTTGTTCTTTCTTTTTTTTATCCTCCTCTTTTTTCTCTTCTTTTTTATACTCTAAAAATTTCAAGTTGGTTTTAGTTTGTACCCAGTTTCGAAAAAAAAGTTTAATAGGTTCGGGTATAT